>VZTL01052076.1:4616-65345 GCA_013400535.1 Scopus umbretta | reverse complement strand
TTGATGGTTGGACTAGAGGATCTCAGAGGTCTTTTCCAACCTTAATGATTCTATGATTCTAAAATCTGTGCAAAATTTTACCTTCTTTTACGAAAATGCTTACCGATTTTTCTGAGTCTTCGGCCTTAATTAATCCTCTTTCTGATTATTCATGTAAAAATAAGCCAACTCCAACAATTCACCAAGTCCACTTTGGTACGTAGATGCATGAAGTATGTCTATGTGTGAGATGATTACCTCCATGAGCTTTCCTTGAGTTTGGTGAGTAGCCCTCTGAGCCTGGCAGCATAACTGAATTGCTGGCATCGTAATGCCTTGCTGGGCTGTGATAGTGCTTTTGGAGAATATCTTAGGTATTACATGCTGGAGGGAGAGAGGGCAGCACCCTTCTTCCGCTTGTAGTGAGACAGCTTGCTCACCAGAAGAAGTGAGAAGAAACCCACTGGGCAGTTCGGGTGTGTTTACACTGCTACACCTGCCTTTGCAATAAACAGAAATTTATCCGGTCACTGGCAAAGGAGTTAACTCTTCCTCATCAGATGAGACAATTCACAAAAAGAGAAGGTTTCTACGGCACAAGAGCATTCCTGCCAGAGGACAGATTTTTGTATCGGATGCATTGAACAGGCTGAAATTATATCTAATTAATGACCGTATAAGCTAGCCTTGTGCTAGAAGGCCATATGTTCACTTGTGTAGACACGGTGAAGACAGGCAAACAGCATCTGCAGTGATTATGGATCTGCCTCGGGGCTGCTTACTCACTGTGAAGCACTTGATGAGGAAGGCAGCCCCGGTGCCAACCACCTGAAGTAGCACTGATGCTTGCTGGTGATGCATGAACAGATATAGCAATATATGAATATTCCTGGACCGCTGCTGCCTGCAGCATTTTGTCGCTATGGGATGGGGTCCTCACCTGTTGACTGGTTGGAGGCACCTCATCTGTAGCAGGGCTGGATTGTCATATAAGTGCTTGGATGCTCAGAGCAGCCTGTGTGTGCAGTGCTGGCATGGTAGAGCGTAAGCAAGTGCTTCTCTTTAAAGAGAGAAGAGAAGTGGCTGTGAGTGGGAAGAGCTCACCTGTATGGAGTTACAGCTGGGAACTTTCCTCCAACCCATGGTAGCAAAGTGTCTTTCATCGCTAGGTCCACAAATCCTGAAGATGTGTGCCAAAGCTAGCAGGAATGTGTACATGCATGTACCTCTTCTAAGTGTAATTCTTTCCAAGGAGGGAAGGGAAGGTGTGTTTTAAAGGTGGGCAAATAGTAGCTCAGTATAGAATCCCTCCTGGAAATCTGCCTCAGCCTTTGAGTAAGTACTGAGAGTGCATTTTCATTGTTTTTCTTTTCTGCTCAAGGACTTCAATATCAATAATAGTTAAAAGAGTGAATAGGAGACTTTGGGAAGGATGAGAGCAGAGAAAATAGTTTTGCTGTGATCCATTTTGGTAAGATGAAGGGTAACCCTTTACCTTTCACCAGAGTTGTGTTGTTTCAGTGGGGAGATGATGACTTGGATTGTGTAGGCAGAGTCTGGAAAACTTACTGAGCTAGAGGAAAAAAGGCATTTCTTTGTCCTTGAGGCATTTTGTATTTGTTCTCTGGGATGAAGGATAGGTCAGATGGGCTAATTTTGGAAAACTAAGAAGTCCCAGCAATTTTTTTTCCCTGACATTTTTGCCATTTCAGACAGCTCTGTCTTTCTAATACCATTTTTGCTCTGACTCTTACTCCACCAGAGACCAGCTCCTGGGTGGATGGCTTCCAGCGCTCTTCTGCGTGTGAGGGAGAAATGTGAGCCAAGGAAGGAGGCAGAGAAGGAGTATTGTTCAGCTTAGTGGCCACACAGACCTCACTGTCTCCAAACAGGAGCACTTCGATCCTCCAAAAGCGAGGATTTGCATTAGAAGATGGGAAGGTTTGTAGTTACTTGCAGAGATCTGGAACCACTTTTATATCCACCTGTACACTGTCAAAGGGCAAGTGGGCTTTTCTGATCAATTGCAGAAGAAACTGGAGAGATTTTAGTTGTCTCAGTATCTCTGCGGGTTTAGTCCTTAATTATCCTTTTGTGCCACTCTGTGGAAGCGTGTTTGTTAATCACTTCAGAGTACTTTAGCTTCTTTCAATATATTAAATTCCACTTGGATGCTTTTAAAAGTGTTTGCGCAGCATATGCCTTTCTTAGGAGTATGGGAAATACCCACAGTCTGAAACAAAAGTACAGCATTCTGAACACGGCGACCATGTTGTTATCCCGTAAATTAGTTTGTTCTGTGCTGTTACTTAAGTTTATCTCACGCCAGAATAATAAAAGCTGAGCGTGCTAAAAGGCTGATAAGCCTACCACAAAGGATTATGTTGTTCAAATTCTTCTGCCTTAAAGTAACACCTGTTGCTTTCCAGGCTGGTGCTGGTAGGGTAGTCTGTCTTGAGGGCTGGTATAAAGTGTAAAAAAAAAAAAGTGGTTTTTTTTTTTTTCAGGCAGTTCAGATTTCCGCCTTAGCAGCCTTTAATTTGGCATTGTCTCTGAGCTGCTCTTACACAAAAGGACTACGAGACAGCACGGCTGTTCTGTATTTCTGGATATTAAAAATGGACAAAGTGACTTTTCAGTAGCACTGCCATAGCCTCAAGAACTGAATGCAAAAAACAAGTGCTCCGTCTGTTGGCGGGTGGGAAGTTCAATCCCTTAAAAAGCAAAATAAAAAATAATAAAGTAGATGGTTGTGCAGATTCTGAGGGTAGCCTGCAACGAGGGCGAAGGGACAAGCTTCCCACAGGTGCCGGCGAAAATCGCTGCTGGCAGTATAAACAGTGCGCTTCCAGCAGCCCTGAAATAAATGGCGGGGGGGAGAGGGGAAGTTCATCCCCGATACCACGGTTCTGCACAATGATCCCCTTTCTGGGTGCCGGGATCACAGCTGCTGTCTGGAGATTATGTACAGAAGCACTCCTCTTCTCAGAAGGGTGATGTTTCCTGGAGGATTAAGCACAGGCTGAAAGCAGGAGGAGCTATTCAGGAGGGAGACAAAGCAAGCCAGCCCGCGGCCGTGACAGGCGACAGGGGAGGAAGACCATGAGCGACAAAACAACTGCCGGTAGTTGCTGCTTGGATGGGAGATGCTCCAGTTTGGGTTCCTGTAGTGGTCCAGTTGCAGGGTGAAACCCACCGTGGGTTTGGCACGACTCTGCCTGCTCGCAGGACTCAAAGTGCTGCTTTCCCACTTGCGTGGGAGGTGGATGGAGCCCGAGAGAGCTCTGCCACCTCCTGTGTCTGAACCGAAGTCATTTCTTTGCTCACTATCTCAAGTCCCCTTTAGTCATTCAGAAATAGTGTTCAATGTGGTAATCTGAATCCCCACCTAAAGGTGCATTTGCACTCCCCATCTGCTCAGAAAGCTATGCTTTTTGCATTTTTCCTGTCACAAATGTGGTGTCACCATGCCTTCTGAGCCTGCTGCTTTGGTGCTTCCTTCTTCCCTCTTCCTTCTCAGCTTTCTTTTTCTTTTTTTTTTTTTTTTTTCCTTTCCTCTTTTCTCTCTTACCCTGCTATTTCACCTCTTGGGTGCACGCATTCCTGGGAAAGTACCCAGAAAAATCCTTCTACCCATGTATCACGTGCCAGCACCTCTGTTTTGTGTAGGAAGGTCGTCTATATTTGAAGCCAGGGCCATCTGCCTCATTCCTAAAAAACCCCGGGTTTCTTGCAGTTTTCTGCAAGGGCAGTGGCCACAGTTCTTCTGTATAATTTTAAAAGGAATATGTAACCCATCCTATAGCAATAATATTTGAAAATTCTGTCTTATTTGTCAGTTACTTCTGAAGTTGGGACTCAGTTCACTTACCGGATCAAATTTCCCACAGATCCCATATGCCGGTTACTTCTTTTTGGTGGCTTCAGAATCCACTAGTGCTTTTTATAGTCTGAAACGAACGGGTACTGCACATAATGTAGGAAAGGAGAGGTGGAGGCAGAGGAGGCTGACAACGCACGCATTCAAATGATGTGAAAATGCAAGTGGGAAAAATGACTGTGTCAGTAGAGCTTGTCAGAGGGGGTTTAAGGCATATCATGTATTCGTAAATCATAGCTATTTTAAAGGCAAAAGAATGGCACTTCTTAAAAGGAGCAGAATTCCAGAAAGACACTAATCAGGAAGTATTGGGTACCAGTGCTTAAACGTAGTGTCATGGTTGCTAGTTATTGTCCCTGCTGCATGGATATTTCCGAAGTGCAGTTAAACCACCAGGACAGAGTCTTAACCATCTCACGTTTAAAACTGTATTTCTGTTTGCTTCTGGCTCCATAAAATCCTCTCCAAAAAGAACATTGTCAAATAAACTGGTAAGATACAAAATAACTGCTGTTGCAGCTGAAAATAGTTCACGCTTTTGATGTTGCATTTAGGCACAACCATAAATAAATGGTAAATGATACAAAAGCTATTGAGAAGAGAAACTTGATGTGAGGTAGAACTGTCATGTGCTTCTCACCTCAGTCCCTGGTTGGTACTTTGGTTGGAGCAAAATGCTTAGGAGTGCTGCCTTGCTAAGGAGGAACTGAAGCAACTTTGATAATTTTTTGAATCACAAGTCCTTAATGCGAAGGGTACTGATGACTACCCACATCTGGGGAATTGAATTAGAATCTAATTAGCATGAAGAGTTTAGGAAACTTTTATAAAGTTTAAAAAATAATTGGTGAAAGAAAGAAATAGCTTGGCTAAAAAGCCAGAGGATTACTGAAGTGTTCCTTGGGGATAACTTGAAAGTAGTTTTCCTGCTCCTGAAAGGTGTAGCACACATGAATGGTAACCTATTTTATTTGTTAACATTTTCCGTTCAGATAATTTGGTATGTTTAAAGATCTCTCTTGTATCTAATTGACCCCTGTAGTTTAGAGGCCGTCTAGAAATCTAGGCGCATACTGTGAACGATCAATAAAGTGATTTTAGTGTTTGTGAAAGCAATTTTTCTGGCCTAGTTTATGCATTAAAAAGGATAATACACCTGTCCTACATTTGTGAATTATCTCAGCAAACACACAAGTACAGTCTATTCAGTTTATGTACTTTGTTTTCCAACACTGTGTTGTAATGGCATGTTTCCAAGCAAAAACATACTTTCCTCTCTAATCTTATTCGCTTACATGCACATCAGCTGGTTTTTTATAGGGAAGAAAGGTTAAATTCAGGCTGAAATGTGGTCCAAAGGGGAGATGGAGGCAGAAACTCTTTCTATAATGCTTACTGTAGAGGAATAGAAATTCTTTCCCCATGTCTCTAAATTTAGGGTTTACACCAGCACTGAGAAGCAAAGGCTTTTTGAAAAAGAAAATGACGAGTTGTGTAGTAGAAATTACCAATATTTTAAGATGGAAGTAGCTGCTTTTGTCTTCCCTCTCTGTTGCAGTTCTGACTATCTGCTCAGCTTTAGGTATGCAATTTCTTTTTTCCGTGGGATTGTAGAGGGTTTATTTGCACAGCATATTCATAACAGTGCGTTAACTCATAGGGCTGAGAAGTGGGACCCTGTATGTATTGTCTGTAGGCATTTTGTGTCCTGAGGAAAAATCTTGAACAATTGTTACCAGGATGGACCAGCATGTCTAACACTCTGTCAGGTGATTCAAAACTGTGGGAGAATTAAAGTTGACTTCGATAGGGCATCTCATGCATCTGTTTGCTACATCATGGATTAATTTGGGTTTTTTTGTATGAAGCTCTAAAACTCTTTGAAATATTTAGGAGAGAGATGAAATTTTGTCAGCATCCGTGGTGATGTTATGTTGCAGGTATGGCATAGGTAGAAAGGAAAGAGGAGTATGGCTTTCAGGGAGAGAAGGGTTTGTATGTTTTTAAGCATGCAGGCACCTGAGTGTTTCTGGAGTTGTTACACTTCGGAGGTACATGTCCATGAGGAAGCCCCTCTGTAGCAGGACATGGGATATTCCTCCACAGTTTGGGATCAGCTCGTGCATCATGCTTGGGACCACAAAGGATCCCTGTGGGGAAACTTCAGTGCTGTAAATGACGGCCTCCATCCAGGCACTGCACTCCAGCTAGGATGCAGTAGGATGCATAGCATGAAATGTGGGGAAGCACTTCCTTCTCTTCTCACAAGCAGAAATTTTAGACTAGCAAATTTCTACCGTATCCTGAGAAGACCAAAAAAATCATCTCTGCCTTTACTTGAAAGCTTCAGCCAGCTTCCCCGAGTCAGGGCAGTGTTTAGAAAGTAGCAAAAATAGTCATGATCCAGGAAGTCAATTTTGTTAGACTGAGCTAAAAGGACAGGAAAGGATACTTGAGGGACTTGTCCCACTTCACAGCAAATCAATCTGTTTGAGTGCCAGTAGTTTTGGGGTTTGTTTTTTCATGAGATTAATATAGAAGGCCAGAAACTATTCCTGCCTGCAGGAGCAGGCATAGTATGTCCTGAAGGTTTTCTGTGGCTTTCTCTTCTCACTGAAAGCTGAAGCGTGAAGCATATTCTGAGATACTTCCATGTTGTTCACTTGCACAGAAGAAAATAGCAGTAGGTGGGATACTGGAAAAGTTAATCGCACGTACTCAATGTGGAGGTGAGAAGATAGTTTTGTTTCAGCAAGATAGTGAGTCATGATGCCAAAATGACTGTAATGAGGGTGGTTTATTTTAGCTTAGATGTCGTACGTTCCTGTTGAGGTCTAAGAAAAAGCAAGTGAACCTTTGGTAGGAATACCGTCAGGGTTCAATACCCTGTAGTGATCTGAGTTGTAAAAGCCCGTCTCATCACATGAGAATACAGAGCGCTCTTTCTGGGGCTTTTTGAAAGGAAGAGTGGTGCCGTTGTTGGTAGGGTGCTGCCCTGTGCCAGAACGCCACAGCGGACGACGGCATGTGCTGTGTATTCATCCTTGGTCGGAATCCAGTGAATCTGAAGAATAACTGGAATTTGAGAATATTTCCTTGATTGGTTAAGTACTGTGGTCAGGTCTCTTTAGGGCATCAGCAACATGAAAGGCACTGCTTTACCCTGCTCTGACTTCTTCCATTTCCTTTCTTCTCCACAACTCAGCCATCCTGAAGAGAAATTCCACAGGTGAGACTTAGTATCACCTAATCAGCAGAGGGCTTTTTTTCTCAGCCTTCTCTTTTCTGGATCTAAATTCAAAGTTATGAGACTATTTTACCTAAACTTTGTGTTGATAGTTCCCATCCCCAAGAAGCCTAAAATCTCACTGCTGAGTTTACTGGACCTTTTTAGGGGGCAGTTCTCTTACCACCTTTTTGTGACCTGTAAGAACTGCAGTGGTGCAAGTACGTCTGTTTGTAAAGGGAGCTGAAATCTGGTTTGTTTCATTTTCTGTGCCAAGCTGTCATGGCAGTTGATTGAACAACACTTCCAAAGGACTCACCTCAGAAGGAGTGCTTACAAAATGAAGTTCTGCTCGTCCTAGTATGAGTGAGAAAACCCATCTCTTTGGGCCTTTAATTCCTCTGTCTCCTGCCTAGGCTGCTTCCTTACTCTCATCCATATGTTAGTGCCTGAACGAAGGCCCCTAAAAGGCATCCTAAGTCCTTCCTCCTTTTGCTTTGACGTGAGACCTTTCTGTGGCGACATGTGAAGGTCTTGTCCACTATTTTGGTACCAACTTGTGAAGTGTCTCAGAGCATGGGAAAAGAGTGTACAGCCTTTAAAGGCAATTTACAGGTGGTGGTAGAGAAATACAGCCAAATAATGGATAGCACTCTGCAGCCAGATTTCTTTGGCCGCCTTTGGTCAGAAAGACACCATCCAGTCACGTGAGGCCCCAAGTGCAGCAAACGCATCGTTAAAGCGAATGTGTGGCTATTGGAGCTGATGAAAAAGCTTTCCTGGGGGGGGAAGTTGGCTTATTACTGGCTGAGCTAGTGCATCAGAGGAGAGTTAGAGTCATTAGCGGACGGACCCTTGGGCTGTAGGCGCCTGACGCTGCAGAGGAGGTTTTGGTGAGAAGGGTGTGAGAACGTCTGCCGGAGGGCGGGCTATGTCTGCTGTTAGACCTCAGTCACTGCTGGGCCATTGCCGTATGGATGCCATATTGCATCAGCACCAGGAACGATTTGGCTCTGGTGGAAATAAGTAGGTGAAACGCCTCTCCTGCCAGGTGTAGAGCAGATTTACAAAATCCACTGGGGTGGCACTCTATGGGAGGGACCATGGCACTGCGTGGGCCCCTTGGCACGTGGCAGGGTAAAGGTGGATGGTTGAGAGTGAAGTGCTTGTGCACAGCAGAGACTGATGAGTATTTTGAGCGTTGCTGCTAAAGAAATCAAGGAGTGGAGATGGATCCTGATCCTCAGGAAAATTTCCTGAAACAGAACAGGAGGAGAGTCTGAACAAAGCAGACATTTCTCCTACAGGACTCTTTCTGCAGGCTGCATCCCAGGTTTTTTTTCTGAACGGTTTTTATATCCACCTCACTTGCAAGCTGCCTGCCTGGGATCTCATTGACATTCTGCTTTTCTGCTGTATTCTCATGTTGTTAAGGAGCGTGATTTTTGTTCTTAGCTGTGCCGCATATAGAAGGTTACATAAATAACTTGGAAATCTTGGGAGGGGTAAGAAGAAGAACCCCCCCAAAACACCAGGCTCTTCCTCTGACAAACATTTTGACCGTGAAATCTTACGTCCTGCTCTCAGAGAAAATTCTCTTTAACATAGGAGGAAGGCAGACATGCCTCTTTACCAAGAAAGCCACAAACTGGCTTCCTAATGGTCCAGCTGTGCTAATGAGCAATTACAGACCAACACGCTGAGCTGAGGTAGATTTGTTCTCCTAGCAGTTCTTGCCCGAAGATGTTTTGATACGGGAGTGCTTTGCTCTCCTCCCCTCCCTGTGTTGAACTTGTGTCACTTCCACCTCCTTCCTCCTGCCCTCCTTTCCCTGGCAAATAGCTATTTAATTTCTAATTTGAAGTCATTTTGCAAAGGTTGTACTTCTGAGGTTCAGTTGTCCTGTTCATAACACTCAAGATAAACCAAAGGATAATCCCGGGGGCGTGGGGGGGGGCTGGTTTGTTTCTCCTTGCAGCACGGTGGTTTAGTTTCCCATTGAAAACTGGTATTTTCAGCAGTGTGCCCCTGGTACAGGGGGGCAAATTGAGCTGTGGGTATAGGACCCTTTATATTGGGTTGCTGTGCCTGTATTTGAGTTCCGAAATCCTTCGATGATGGGGTCCCCTGCAAGTGCTGGGGGCAGCCAGACAAGCTCACTGGGGGGTGGACCCCGAGCCTGCGGTTCAGTGGAAATGCTGCCCAGACATCATGTTGCTCTTTGCTGGGTCAAAAGAGCAGCTTTTTATTTTCTTCTAAAGTCTGAAACGTCTCAAATAATATAATTTACTAAAAAGATTTTATCGGTTGCGCTGCCTTCTTTTCAGCAAGAGCGAAAATTTGTTAAATATGCTTGCAAGTTGGGAGGGGTGGCGGGGGGAGGATAAAACTTCAAGCAGCGCTGCTAAAAACAGCCTGGGCTGCTTTTGTTTGGGCTTCCAAAACGCAGCGGCTTAATGCCTCCATTGTACGCAGGGGGAAATATGCTAATTCGAAGCACATTTCCCATCAGAAGCCCTTTCAGTCCTGTCATCGTTGAGATATGAAGGATGATAAAAGCGGAGAGAAAGGGGGAGGCCCGTATTATGGGAGCGCGGCTGCTGGTTATTGTGCACGGGGAGCGGGGCTGAATAGGGCCGACGAGCCCGGTCACCCGTGAAGGCCCGTGGCCCTGGGGCCCTGTGGGTTCCCATGGGCGCCGGCTGCCCCCGGGCCCCGCTGGGACCCCCCACCCGCTGCTGCCGGGGCCAGGCATCCTCGGGGACGTTCCCCACGTCGGCCACCCCGCTACCGGCCCGGGGCGGCAGCAGAGGGGCTGCCATCAAAGACTTGCAAGCGCCGGCCACCGTCACCCGTCCCACATCCCTATAACCCAGTATTTCTTTCTGGGCGACTAACGGGCGGCTACTTTCTGTTCGCTTCACGGGCGGTTTAAGCCGAAATAACTGATTTTTCCTGACGAGGCCTCCACGGCTTCCTTTCCAAGTTGCTGATGCTTTGCAGGGCAGCGGTGCTCGCTGGCCGCACGGTGCTGAGCTCCCGCAGTAAAGCGGCGCCTTCAGCTCAGGAAATGGGTGCTGCTGCAGTTGGGGCGGGTTCTTTTCCTTCACAGTTACGAAATGGAAGGGAATCTGTGAAATGCTACTTAATCTGTTGCCACTCATTTGTATGATTATATTTTAGGTTGAAATAAATACATTCATCAGTGTTTGGTACGTGTTAAAAATCTGTAAGCGCCACTCTTTAAATACTGAATGATTTAAATACTGAATGATATATATAAAAACCTGGGGTTTGTTTTTTTCCTTCTCTTTCTTAAAGTCATGAAAAGCCCCTTAAATGGTGGGGTTTGTCTCGGGAGCCCGACCCTGTTGATCTGGAGCTGGGGAGATGCTCGGTTTACCCAGGAGGACTACATTTTCTGTTTGCTTTTTAACAGGTGCTAGTGTTGGTTTATCGTAGAGAATTTGGGATTAAATGAACTCAAGGTTCTGAGAACGTTGCTATGATATTTGCTTGGAAACAGTTTGAAATGGCAATGAGAATTTAGTTGTAGTTGTTTGTTTGAGAATTTAGTTGTAGTTGTTTGTTTGGCTCTATAAACCTGCAGTGTACTAATGGCAAATTAAACTAAGAAAATGGGCTTTTGATTGCATTTGCAATCTGGTGATGTTCTGTCTGCAATAGAAGTATGTGCTACGCTCAAACACACCATTAGTTTAAATATTTCTGAAGACCATAGCTGGAATTAAGTGCTTAGAAGTACTTTTAAAGCAGCAGTTCGTCTTCATTTTCTTCCCTGTACTAATAAACTTGTGAACAGGCAAATTGGGCTGGTCGCGTGAGATGCTGTGCTCTTTTTCTGCAACCTGTGGGCAAGTCTCTGATCTGCAGTGAGAGGAGCTCTATCCCATTTTGAGCAACATGCCTTTGGTCACCTCCAGGACGGTGAGCGCACGCTTGATGTAGTACCGTTTTTTCATACAGAGACACAGTTTCCTCTGCGGACGAAAGAAAGAACCTTAGCCAGAGGCTTTGATGTTGTTTCTGCCTTGTGCTTTTCTCTGGTGTTTTAACTTCCCCCCCTCCCCCAATGTATCCATCCCTCTTCCTTTTCCCTGGTTCTTTAGCTCCTTTCTTTTCCTCTCTAAAAGGTGCAGAAAGGCGGAGCAGGTGATGATGGTACTTCAGGAATCGGTAGCAGTGATAGATAACACAAAATGTGTCTGTGGTACTACTGAGAGCAAAAATGCCCAGTGGCATTTTGAATAACCAACACGAGGGTCTCTGGAGCAAACACATAATGATAATGCTTAGTGTTTCCACTGGGGAAGCTCTGAGTGCAAGAGGGATGGCTACAGATGTGCTGAAACCCAGAGAGCAGAAATAAAACGGGATGGGCGTGATACAAGGAACAGCTGAGGAAAAGTAGGTGCTAAAGGAATTTCACTCTGACTCATGACAAAGTGCAGAAGTGATGCCTTTCAGCCATTTAAAACAAGCGAATGTCATGTTTGGAAAGAAACAGAGAAATGGGGATGTAACTAGGCAGCGTCAGGGTGGGATCGCTCAAGGGAGAGAGCCTGGGTGGTTTTCAGGCAGCGGGGCGGGAGGCCAGTTCAGAGGCTGGGATCCCGCTCTGGCTCCTGTTGGAGAAGCCGCTCCTTCCCCATTGACTGCCGTGGGGGCCTGGCCACTGTGCAAGCCCTCCTTTGTGCCAAGCCTCAAAACCTGCCGGGCTGCAGAATGGCTCTTCCCACAAAACGATCGAAAGGCTCCAAGCCCGAGACACTTAAAAAATTAGGCGAGACAAAGCGTTGGAAATGTATACTCTAGGGAATAATCCGGCCCTGGCAAGGGGATTTTACTTGACAGCCTATCTGGGAATCCAGGCTGAAAGCTGCTACTTTGTCCTTAACTCACCCTATAGCGTTTTTGTCTCGGAGCTCGCTTTGTATGCAGGATCACCCACTGCTGGGGTTCGGCAAAAATCGAGGCGTGACATGATCCAGACGGAGCGCCGAGCCTGCTTGTTGTTGGCAGGTTAAATCATTCCCTGTGTGTAAGGTAGAGTGTAGGGTTTTATTTTTTAATTGCGCTGAACTCCCTGAGTGCACACTTTAACTTTTTATGGGCGCAAGTGAAAGACCCGTTAAACACTTCAGCGGCTGTTGTTTGTTGTCCACTGGCGGCGTTCTCAAAGGCATTGTAAAGCGCAGAAAGAACTGCTACTTTATACATGACTGGGATCCCAATTGGTGCAGCCAGAAAGAGGGGACTGGAAAAGCTGGTCCGGTCGAAGTTGCCTGGCACATATTTAGTCGATGAGTTAATTGGACACCCTCAAAGTGGAACTTGTTAATGTCCTGCCACTTTCCTAATGAGGATATCTGCTCTTGCAAAGAATACAGTGATTAATTGGGGACCCTTTCGTTGGTGTCTTAACCGAGGATTTCACGACTGGTGTCTTGTGTGTGAACAGAAACTATATTTGCAATTCAACAGGCTGTCTAGGGCTGCATGACAGAAGCAGTCCAGGATCTTTCCCAAAGTATAGTTTAATTACACTGGAATGGGAATTTTCAGTATCAGGGAAACAGCTACAGTCACAGTGACTTACATGGTGCTGAAACTTTAAACAATGAATTTCAGTACCTTGTGCCAATCATTATTTTGATGCTTTCTCTTACGGCAAGATTCTGACTGCCAAATGAAGTGGGCTTTTCAAAATGTTGACACGCAACTGCCCAGTAATCCACAGGTAGGTCTTGGAGCGACGTACGGCTGAGCCTGGTGTTGGTGGGGCCAGCCTTTCAACCCGGGATACTGAGGTGAGCAGGTAACGGGTGCCTAAGAAATGATCCTCTCGCCATGTGGTTTAGCTCTGCCGCAAACTCCAGTCTGACGCTGGATGGCTTGATTCTTGGCCCTGAAGTCTTGAGCTGGAGGAGGCCGTAGCACTGGGATGGTGCTTAGTTGTGCCTTCACTATCAAACTTAATACCTATTGCGTTACTCTGTAAATTAGTTTGCATTCCTCATTGTGGTTCCAATGATGCTGATAATGTTTTCTGCTCAATAAAAATATGTATATAATCATATGCATACGTTTTCCTCATGTACATATGTATACACACGGTATACACACACACACACACATGTTTTCTGCATATGTATACACACACACACATCTGTATCTATGATTTATGCATGGAATCCCTCCTGAAATTCAGGGGGTGTCTTCATCCCTGTCTCTCCCCATGTCCCCCTCCAGTGTGGGGTGCTTTTTTTCTAACGAGTGCTTCTGGTTTCTTTTTGGGGATCTGTAGGGTTTTGTACTTCTTTATGTTTCCCTGCTTTTTTCCACGCTTTGTGAAAAGACTGGACTGAGGCCAAGACTGAAGAACAAAACGAGCACTGAATAGATGAGAGATTGTAGGTGGGATGCTGAAGTCTATGCGAAGAGTGGGAGGGCAATTTTGAAAATCAGAACTGGATGTAAAGTTAACACAGGATCGTCTGATTAAATCTGACTTTGTGGAGCAGAAGAATAAGTTTGTGTCAAGGCTGAACTCGGTGAAGTTTAGATTTATTTATAAATAGAGAAAGAAAGAAAAAATCAACAGGTAGCCTCCCAGTACCGATCCTGTCTCAATTCTCATACATTTTGAGACTCAGCAGCTGCATTAGCAGGAGTGTATTATAATAATACCTTTGCTGCCTTCTAAAACTCTGGCAGAAATAGCTCTTCTACAAGTACAAGAGACACTTAGATAGAAGTGCTAGTAAGAGCAACATAAATATCTAGGATGCTATTTTAGTATGTCCAAGTATTTAGGAACTCTTGTTAGTCTTCTGAGAATGGCAATAGGCTTTGGCAACAGTACTGGAGGAGAGGGTTCATAGCAAAAGCTAAGTAGGTTGAATTGTCTTTAACGTGCAGAATTAAGGGAATGAAGACAAAGGACCTGAGCCTATTGGTTTCCTGCTGCACTGCAGTGTTCCTGCTGCTGCCAAATGTGTGACTCGAGGCAGAGGGATGGAGAGACAAGCCTGACAGCTGTTGTGAAGCTTCTCCGTTGCGAAGGTGACAGAGAGAGCAAAAAAAAAGGTTGTGTGTGCCAAAATCAAGAACCTAGCCCTTAAAATGATGGAGGACTGTTTGAAGCATTGTTGAAGGACTTCATATATTAGTCATGTATGTGAGGATGTTGCTACTGCTGAACAGAAAATGTACATAAGATTGGGTAACTCAAAGCCTTGTTTTGCTGCCTAGTTTTTAATGTAAAGCATTTGAAACTTGCCATGCATTATGCTTGTAGGAAACGATACATCTTGCCATAAAATTGTTGAGCTGGAATAGAAGCTGAAGACGGCCATTGGGGCCGGTGCTCTGAGTGTTGCTCGCTGAATGAAAGCTACTTGTTGGGGAGATGTTGGGGTGTCTTTGCTTGTGTTTTTCTCCTAGTCTTTGTCATCCCAGGGTGGTCTCTGCTAAACCCTGTGAATGTCTAAGTGCAAGGATGTGACTGCACTTGCTTTCAGTAGTCGAGGGATGCGAGTTGGCTATCAGGTGACACCTGCCCAACATGCAATACAGTTTGAACTTCTGTTACAGCAAGCAGCATGTTCTACCAGAGAGTCTCTTGCCCCTTCAGAACACCTGCTACTTTTCTGTCTACTGGTTCTAAAAGTCCCCATAGGAGAGGAAATTTCACTGTTTCCTTTAGAGATTGGTTTGATGTCAGAAGTTTGCCTGAAATTTAGTCAGAATTTTCCCTTTCAACTGCATCTTTGTTTTATTATATTAAATCAGTTCTTCCCTTCTTGATACTTGTTTATACCATGTGAATGTTTAGAAGCTTTTCCTAGTTTCTCTTAATTTTTCATTTAGCTTTTCCTGTATTTCCATGCTCTTTTAGCTGTAGTATAAATGGGCTCCCGTTTGTCAGCATGTTTCTGTCAGGCTTGCCAAGAGCATGGTGCTGCTCCAGGCAGCCTCGCAGGAGAGAGGTGCAGGAGGTGATGGTGCTTCCAGCTCAGTTTCAGATGTAACCTATTTTGTTTTCACTTGTATTGCTTTTACTCAGAAGTCTTAAGCATAGTTGGGGTTCATGTGTTCTGTCTGTTAGGGTTCTGAATTATTTTCCCCAGGTCTGTTCTTTAAATAACACCCACAGTTCTTAAACACAGAAAAAACCAAACAAACTTACTAAAGCCGTTAGGATAAGGAAATAATATCTGGTATTTTTTAATTACCTCTGTGCTTTTGAGTGCCTTTCATAAGCAGAAATGGACATCCCAGCTGCTTAAGAACATCATCAACTTCTGCTTTAATTTTGACTTGTATTTTGATTTTGATTATAGCTCTTCAGGCTTTTTTCTTTGGTAGCTTTCACATCTCTGCCGTTGGAGTCTTCTTGGAGACTAGCACTTGGTGAGACTTAGTGACTGGAAAAGCCGTACAGAACCATCTATTCACTTTTTAAGGGATTTTTTTTTTCCCCCCTTTATGTTCCAAATAAAGGTTAGCCATCCGTGAATGTTCTGGATTTAGGCTGTATATTGCCTTTGATTCTCGCCAGCGGCTGTGACTGCAATGGATTAAAGCAGTGGTCCAGCTGGAAGCTAGGAGGCCGGCCAGAGAAGCGCATGGAACCCAACAACTGAACGGCATCTGCTTTGCCTGCCTGCTTGCTACCAGGCCTATAGCTTGGCAGCACTTACTGCCATCTTCGTGTGGCTTTAAGGGGGTCGCAGGACTGGTGCCTTCACACTGTTAAGGTCTGTTCACCCTCCTGGACTTACCTGCATCAGTTAACTCAGTGATTTTCTTTGGTTGCAAAGATAAACACTGTCCACGCTTAAGCCTTTAGATTTGCCATTTCTACACAAATCCAAGACTGAGATCCCTGAGTGCAGTGCAGACTCATGTTTTTTAGTAGCCTGTATTTTATATGGTGTTAAAAGCAGGGGTTTCCACTGTTATTTGTTCATTAATTTGGATTTCATTTTCCTAGTAATTTAGTATGTCTGAAAGAACAGGCCCCAGTTGTTTTTTTCAAGTACTTCCAGGTATATGACTGCTGCACAACTAAAAGCTTGTTGTCATGCTTTGATTCTATTTACATGGAAAGTTTGCCTGCTTTTGCATAAGCGTTCAGATTGGGTTTTATACTCAAGTCTTAGGTAACTGGTCTATAGCTGGTCTGAACGTAAGCAATTGCTTTGAGAGACACACCAAGTGGCTGCATGTGTATTTATTCTTTCTCTTGAATATTTTTGCATTTTTCCTTAAAAAAAAAAAAAAAAAGTATTCTACAAGTTGTCTTTAAAATTATTTGCTTGGAATACATGTCAGTCTTGTTTGACTTGTGAATTTTAACTTCTGAGTCTCGGATCTCATAGACTAATCTCAAATTGCTCTTGAAGTATGTGAGAACACTATTACAGCTCTGTGAAGCCTTTGTAGAAATGGCAAGTATGTATTCATCCCCTGAAAACTTGTGAAGAATTTGCTGTAGCTTACGATAGAGCTCCTCAGCCTTCAGGAATGTAAACTAGATTCAGTGACATTAAAGATAGATGTTCGAAAGGAATTGGCATGTGAACAGAATTGGGTTTTTAGTACCTTTTTTTCACTTGTGCAATTGTACTATTTTACTTGACTGAGCAAAATGATTAAATGTTTTTTTAAAAGCTAGATAAAATAGATTAAACCCTCTTTTTAAAAAACTATTTGCGGAGAATGTCACTTGGTCTGCAGTGCCTTCATATACTTTGCTCCACTGCTATTCATCCTGATGTTTGGCGGTAGGCTCAGAGCTGTGCTTTAGCAGCAGAAACCCTTACTGCTCAGCCCCTCTCCTCCTTTTCATTTTTATTTTGGTCTGCAAATAAAATGCTGGGCCAAGCTCCTGAAATGTAACTAGCCACCTTCCCTGGTTGCTGGTTATCTAAATCAGCCCGGTCTGTACAGCAGGTCTGCTGAATATCAGTCTTTAAAGAATTTTTTTTGTAATTTCTGGCTTTGTGGCTTTGTCTTTTGCCTTATTGTCATAGGCATAGGCTTGATGTCGCCTAGTCTCATCACATACTATGAAAAGGATGTATCGATTAAGGGAGGGAGCGTTAGGTGAGACAACTTGCTGGCTGAAATTAATGCTCAAAGTACAAGATCAGCACCCGTGTTAGCCCTGGAGGAAATGGCATATAGTTTGTTTTGTCTGCTGTGTTTATCACTGATGGGACAGAGGTTTGAAGATTAAGACGTAACTTAAGATGATAAGTTCTTAAAACCCATCATATATTACAGCAATCTGGAAAGTAATAAGAAGAGAGAGGGGAGAACTTTACATTCCTACATCACTTGCAGCTTTTAGAGGATGATTTAATAGGTAGAATTAATGGTTTGGAATAGTTGGGATTGATGACTTCTGAAGTCTTCAGTTCAAGCTCCTGTGACGCCAATTCTGGTGTTGTGCACTCTACTTCTTCATTGCTCGTTTGGAGAAAGGGTTATCCTGGGAGCAAGCAGGGGAAATAGTCTCCCAGCCTGTTTGTTTGTAAAACATCTGCTCTGAAGCCCTGAGCCTGCCTGACAAAATCTGCTTGCCAGCAGGAAAGCATGCAGCTGTTTGAAGGAGTAGGTCTCTCTGATGCAGAGTGGAGGGCTTCGTTAGTGGGATTCCTCCAGGGACGGTCTGTAACCCAGCGTTCTGTCTAATGTATTTTCTGTTTAAAGAAAGGAAATTCCAGATGATGTTTGTATTTTCTGTATATTTATACTGATAAGTGCATTAATATTATACCACTCAAATTAGTTTTTGAACAGGCCTTTTGTAACTTGGGGTAGTCAGGAGAGAGGTTTCAACCTTTTAAACTTTTAGGCCTTCCAAAGTAAGCAAAGATCATTAAGAAGCGGAGATCCTAGACTACGACAGCAGCGTCCAGAAGTACCGACTGAACAATGAGAAGTTCCAAGAAGGGAATTTTAATGTCAGAGGCAATCAACTGTTTTGACCAACGACTAAAATTTGTGTGACTTTCAGCAAGTATGGTGTGTTTGCTATGGATTTTCAATCTTATCGATGTTAAATGGGGAAAAAAACCCCACTCTTCGTAGAACGTTTCCTTTGTATATTCATTATCCCAAGTGTAAAGAAGTTGTCTTTCCTTTCTTGACTGCGGGATTTGAACAACGTTTAGTGACAGTTAAAGGAATGCAGCAAACACATCACCTATGGTTTCACCTTTCAGCTGCTTCCCTGAGGGACTGCATTTGCAGTCCGTGGTCTTGCTGGGCAGGGATTTCAGTACATGTATGGACTGCTATGTGGGCGTTAGAGAAGGAGATTGGAGGAATACGCCCTGCACCTGGGTTGAGGTCTCTGCAGGGGATGCTGATTTGATCAGCTTCAGGAATACAACCCATTGCCTCACGTTGGTTCCTCAGGATACTTCATCTCCTCTACAAATTAATTTCATCCTGCTTATAAAGTGGTCTGAAGAGGTGGGAGCTTCAACTGCAGCCTTTTCCTGGACTCCAAGAAAGCTTTTTAGACAAATGCTTGACATCAAGTTTTGATGCTGTGATACGAAACCTTAGGACGAGTCCAAGACAGCTTGGCAGCTGGGCTGAAGCATATGTCTGAGCAGAATGCCCAAAGCAGAGTAACAACTATGGTGTCCATGGTGAGAGAAGAGGATTTGTGCACTGATTTCTTGCAAGAGAAGGGAACTTTCTCAAAAGGCTGGGTCTGAGGTTTTTTGTGCTTTTCACTAGGCATCTATAGACATAAAAATGCACAGCAAGATTGTGGGTGTGGTAACTTTAACCAGAAGAGGCTGAATTGCAGCTACAAATCTTTGGCCTGCTTCCCTCTTCCCACTCTCCTGGTTGTATCTGTTACATGGAACACGCAGTGTGTAGGTTTTAACATCCCCAGCATTTGCTGAATCTGCTAGGCGTCTTTGCAGCCTGCAGAATCGGCTGCAGTGGCTGGACCAGCAAAGCCTGCCGGGCCGCGAAGGCCGTTACTCTGTGGTTGCTCTGTCGTCCCCCACACAAAAAGGGGTGCCTTTGGGCACATCTGCCCAGCGCAGTGTGGCACGCTGTGAGGCCATTGAGACAAGCAAGGTTCATTAGCCTCAGTACGGTACTGCCTTACATATGTCAGTTATCTTGGGGTTTGGAAGGCGAATAATACCCCTACGTGGTGTGGCCTGGTGTGTGGCTCCCCGGCACGGCGCTGCTCAGAGCAGGCTGGGGACACCTAAGGTCGCTTTGCACGGTGCAAGGTAGACATGTCCTGGTTTCCTTGCTCCCAGAGCCAGGCTAGTGCAGCTCGTTAGATCACGCTGCAGACTGCCGCGATGTAGGGGAGCGACGAAACGTGCTTAACAGCAACTCTGCACTCACTTTTAAGTGTGGCTTTAGGTCTGTAATGGCAGACATCCTTTTAAAAACCCAAGCTGTGTTTTCTTAAACATTTTATCCTTTAAAGTATTGCACGTGCGTTTTAGGTCACTTGAGCTTGCTTTCTTTCTGCTTGCTTGGATTTTTTTGTGCTTTTTTTTTTTTTTTTTTTATTCCATCGCGCCTGCTAGTCAGAGAAATAATGTAAATTTTCCATGTGTGCAGATATATGCCCACTTGTGCTTTGATGGGTCTCTCACACGGTCTTTTGCTGTGGGTGAGCGGAACTTACTCGGTAAAGAAAGCAAACAGAGAGAAGAGACCCGTCGCCCCCCGCCCCTTGAAAGAGCAGAGGGCACGCGGAATAAATCAAACCGCGAAGCACAATAACAAGGTCCCATGGGAAAGGGAGCCTCGCGATTGTGTGCCGGCATGCACTCCCCTTAGAGACGGCGGCCGGGGGGCTCGCCCCACGGCGGCTTGGGGGGCTCCTTTCTTTCTCCCTCGCATCTCCCCTCCCGATGCCGCCAACCCATTCACCGCCGAGAGAATTGATTAACGTTCGACGGGGACCTTGGGGGACAGGGGGAAAGAGGGGGGAGAGCGGAGGGCGAGGGGAAGGGGGCGCGAGCTGGCGACGCCGGTGCCCACGACGCGGCGAGGCGGGAGCGCGGTCGGGCGCGGGATGGCTGTTTTATAGCTGGGGACCGCGGTGACGTATGGCGGAGCGCTCGCTGGCACGGCTCCTCGTGGACCAGTCAGGGGAGCGAAATTGAAGCTGACAAGACTTTTTCTGGCGTTTTGGAAAGGACTGTAATCTACTGTAGGGGAGAACAGAGCCGCTCAATCACCGCCGCCGTAAATAGGAGACGGAAGGGAGTGAGAAAGGAGGCGAAGAGAAAAAGTGCTTGCTGGGGGGGGAGGGGGGGGTGGCATTTTTGGTGGATGGTATGAAGCCAGCCATGGAAACTGCGGCGGAGGAAAACGCAGAACAAAGCCAAGAGAAAAAAGGTACCCAGGGGTCTAACAATAGCCTGTTTAAATCTTTTCATTCAGGGGGCTTAAAGAGGTTTCGGCCAGTTTTGTCACTTTTTCGAATAGCTCTTAAACAATCACTGCTGCATCTTTGGGCTTTCAGCCGTCCTTTCCTGCATGGCTTGACAACAAATTAAGAGAGCAGCAATCTTTCTGTCCGTGTCTGTATTTGCTCTGAATCTGTCCTAACCCTGCCAGAAACGATGTTTGCAAAAGAAGTCCTGTTATTGCTGCGTCTTTGATGGATTTTGGTACATTTGGTTTACAGAGGTAGCGTGTGCCTGTGTGTTTGCATGTCGTTTTCAGAGCCGTCACCTGGTGTTTTCGTTGAGACTAGCCGTGTAGCAAGGCTTTGCAATGCAGTGTGGGAGAACTAGGTTATAATAACATATAAGAGATTATAATATCACACCAGCTTCGTCTAGTTAGCTTGGTGCCAAATGCTACTCTTAATTTTAAATTCCTTTTCCTTTACTATGGTGGTGTCTGGCAAATCTTGCGTACGTAGCGATCTGCCTGTGCTATGGTAATGGGGAATAATGCAATGAGTTTCACAACATTAGGTTTCAGGATGTGTTAATCACTGAGAATTGCTGCTTAATGGAGAGAACAATTCCATGGTAGCGGTTCTGCGGTAAGGAGATGCTTCATCCATCCCAGCCTTACAGGTGATTTGTTTGGTCTGGAGTGCTGAACTTCTGAGGGTAAATTCAACTAGCAAAGGACTGGTTTGTTTCTGCATCATACAATTTGTGCCAAATAAATGTCCCTCTTCAGTGTAGCAGACTGTTGTACAAATCATAGCAATATTTTTTTTGCTAAATGACACAGCAGTAACGAAATTCCTAAAATTTCTCCTGCCTTTTTACAAAAGTCGTAGTATACTTTTGAACCTGTTGTGTGTCGGTTAAAGCAATCTCAGTGTCTCATAGGCATATGCAGCTGATACACAAGGAGTACATTTCCCCAGGTTGAATTGTTTAATTTGTTGTTAAACAATTCAGATGTGAACGTCATGATAAATCCCGGTACTGTCCGGTACCAGGTTTTGTTTTCCTACTTGGAATCTGATTCCTCCTACACGCTTTGTATGATTCAAGCCTAGCTTCAGTTTCAAGTAAATGAAATTTGTCCAGTGATTAGACATAGTACTACATAATCCCTTAGGGATTTCACAAAAGGAGGTCCACTGATGAGAGATTAAACTCTGAAAGCCATTAGTATATATGGACAATAACCCACCTCACTGCAGATTTTGAGTAATTAATGTACAAAATGTCCTAAATACCTTGGCTATAAAACCATCTTGAACTCGTAGATCATTCTTCAAAAATAACAGCAATTTTTCCTTCTGATTGATGAGTTTCTTTTAAACTGATAGAACTCACGTACAATAAACATCAAAGAAAGTTATCTGTATGCATTAGCAGCTGTGCAGGATGAAACGTGTTGCTGAGTGTGTTTACCATGAGTTTATGGTTTCCCTTTTATTTTGGCAAGGATGAAAGCACAACACGTAGAACGGTAAATCTGTTACCAAGTCAAGGTGGTTGATCTGTTGCTTTCATAGGATGCAAGCAGGGGGACTTCCTATCTTAATTTTACCACCATTTCCTAGTTTTTCCGTGATAATTTTATGCTTTGGATCTGTTACAGAGGTATGTGTATGTAACACTTCAAGGCAAGGCTTTGTTCTTGCCAGTTCCCTAATTTCTGAAAGTAACACTTGGTCTCTCACATTATGCTCTTTATTTCTATTCACTTAAATTCCCAATATGTTTCACAGCAAATTAAAATGCAGAAAGCTGAAACAGTCCTACTCCTGGTTTCAATAGCAAAATAAATAGTCCAGATCTCCCTGCAAAGTTACTGCCATGAAGTGGTGAGGTAGGAGGCATATGTGGTTTGGGGGGCAGAATTTCCAAAGTGCTAAGACCGTCGAGCCCAGTGGGGTTTTCAGACGGGCTCAGCAGGCATCAGGTACCTCTGAAATGGCAGGGTTTTTCAAAAGGGCTCTTTCACCAGCAGCTCTTATGGTGAAAAATGAGCTTTTTCTCTGTGTGAAGAAACTTCCTGGAAAATGCTGCCGCTTCGCTTTGGGGTGTAAAATGGAAGCTGACCCCTTCAAAACTGCGTCCATTTACTGTCCGGACTGGATCTCCTGCCTGCTGTGCCTCGCATGCTGGCCAGGCTTGCAATACTTGCTTCTTCCTCTAAGATCCCACCTGGACTTAGTGTAATGGCCATCCTTTATGAGATGCCCCAAATCCAGCACTTGCGAGGCAGCCACCACAGCTGGAAGCGATTGAAGCGCTACTACAAAGTCATTTAACTCTTCCTTCCAGAAATGAATTGCAAAGTCCGAGCAGATAAACCAATGTCAGAGGGGACTTGGGGGATGTGGTTATTGCCAAGACGGAGCAAGAGAAGATCCTGAGCATTTCGCTTTGGGTATTCAGGTTCACACAAGGTGTGCTTTGCACTGCCAGGTTCTGGGGAAAGTATCTGCATTTAACTATTGGCAAATGGTACTTTTAAGTTACAAGGTTTTTCCCCTTACCAGAATTTTAAACTATGGGTTTCCAGGTGGTATTTTTTAATGCAAGGACCTCCTCGATGATGTACTGTAATTGTAGAGAATAAACACTTGGAGGATGTTGGGCTAGGACAACATGCTGTCTATGTACAGGGCTCCCCGTACTCATGAGGAGAATGCTGGAGAGCAATACTGCCCGAGCACTTCGGATGAGCAGCGAGATCTATTTTCTGTTTGACCACCTAATACCATCGGATCTCAACGACGGTGTCGCATAGGGACTGGTTTGTTTCCCATCCCTGTGGCAAACGTGGACGGCCAGCTATTTTGGATTGCAGCATAGTTGAGACAATTTACACAAGCTAACGTGCTTTGTGAATATTTACTGGTTGATAAATGAAAATTATTGATCTCATTTAGATTTTTTAAGTTCTCTAAATTGTATATGAATTCCAGTTTTATATTTTAATAATTATTTTCATTAATCCCCTGCCTGATTCAGGCAGTGATATTACCCAGCTGATGGATTCAGTCTTTATCAGACATTTGTTTCTCTGCACCCAGATGAGTGGCTGCCGCCCCACTTTTTTTTAATTGGAAATGGAACACTACCCATGTCGATGGAGATAAGAAATAAGTCAGCTTTATACTGCGTATCAGCAGCCCTTATCAGAGGAGAACACCATGAGCAAGCTGAAGCAAAGTGTTTAACAGATACTTTACAGGGCTGCAGGACAGATTGGATGCATTTTAAAAATGAAGGTTTACAAATTATTACAAATGACAGAGTTTATCTTGCAGGCATTAAATTAAATCAAAACGTGAGGAATGGGCAGGCAGATTTACTGAGGTGGAATAAGTAAGAAAAACGAAATGCCGTTTTGCATCAGCAGTGAAGGATATAGATCCTGTTACACGTTAACAGAGACAAGAAGTTTCCCTTTTCATTTAACTATGAGAAATACTACCAAGCTGCAATATTCAAAAACCAAACCAAATAAAACCCAACTGTAGATGACCATGGTGAATTCACCGGTTACACATGCGAGGACGGAAGAAAGCCATTATACCAGGATATAGTTTCCTTGTATAAATGCATAGGATGTTCAAATTGCATGCGCTGTGCTGGGGAATAATGAAAACCAGCCTGAGCAGCTGTACCCAAGGTTCCTTTTAATTGGCTCTTCCCTACTAACGTGCTCTCGATGAAGGAAGACCTTGTGCTCAAGAATGGCTTTGAGCTTTGATTATTGTTGTCATGGTGTATGAAGTGATGTTTCCGATTTGAAACTCTAAGTGGACAAGTATGTGCTAGTGAAAAATAGGAAGAAAATACTTCTTTTAAACACAGCTGTACAACCGTGTGCAGTAGCGTAAATGGAGCTGCTGAAATGCGATGTGAGAAAGGGGTGAATTAACGTGCAGTTTGTTTCACTTTTAGCGAAGTTCTTTTTACACTGTGGGCTTAGGACATTTTCCTGCATCACAGATAGATGTATTTTTCATTACAGCAAATCGAAAAAAATATCTTTTTTTATGCACGTTATGGTTATTAGCCAAAATTTTCAAACATACTGTCTTAATGTTAGGCTCACACGGTGATTTCAGAGCTGTCAAGCCATTTAAAATCTTTAGTATGCTGCATATTTTTTCCCATTTCAAGCAGCGTATTGGTGTTTCGGATCCCCTGAAAACAATAACTGCTTTAAGTCCCTGAAGAATATGACTGTAGGAAGAGAGGTCCAGCCCAGGGAGAATCTGGGACACGCAATATTCTGGGGATAATAATTTGGCAGGCTTAGTGATTTAGGTTTTAATGAACAGGATTTGGTTTCTAAACAGGAGGGGGTTGAAAAACACTCGGAGAATGTACTCATACTGGTCTGAATGACCTCATGGAAACAGAAAACCTAGACATATGTGCCACAGGATATTGTAACAGGGGGGAAAAGACCCCAGATGGCACTGTACGTGCACCATGGACTCTGCCATGGGAGCAGAGGGGCTAGCGAGGGGAGGGAAGAGGGGTGGGGGAGCCCCTTTCGGTTACTCTGACCTTTCCCCATTTTCTGGCCAGCCTTGCTCCCAACGCAGAATTCATCGCCAGATCGTAAACGACCAAATGGCAGCCCTCTCTGTTCCCCTGAACTGCTTCGTCAGCTGCGACAGATGAATGTCGTAACTGTTTCCTCTAAAACCCTGTGCTAAAGGCAGCAAGCGCGAGGATCTTAGGCGCTGGGAATGTTATTACAGGCGTGCAAGGTGATTCATCCCAAATGAATACTGAACACCGCAGTCACCATCAGCGTGCCGGCGTGGTGTGACGTGAAAACGTTGCCGGTCCTGTAGGTGCTGCGTCCGTGCAGGATTGCGTACAGCCTGGTTCAGACAGGAGGTCTTGAGCCCTGTGAGCTTGGCTGCGTGGGGAGGGTGTGCAGCCTACGCCCGGGAGTGCACTTAGTGTCGGGAGTTCCTCAGAAAGCAAGAGATGAAGAAGTCATTTAAACCGATTTCTTTTCCTAGCTATTTGGGGTACAGAGTTAAACTCTAATGCATACCTACTGTGCGCGGTAGTTGTTATGCCACTGAAGCCTGTGAGGCTTTTGACCTGGTGGTGATTTGGCATGCGTGGGCCTGGGTGGGTCCCGGTGAAGTCACCAAAAGACACTCTTCGACTTCAGAGTTTGTGCCAGGCGTGCGGTAAGGGCCACCAAACTTAGCCGTTGCTACGCGGCTCTTTGCAGAGCAGCGGAAAAACTGAGATTCCTTATGGAGTTTGGACCGTCTCTTAATAAAGGGAGCCCTGTTATTGCAAAACCAGAAATTACTAATTAAAAAACCCCCAACTGCATAGAATATTTTCACTCACAGAAATGACGCTGCAAAGTTTACATGCTATCTCCACGTTTCATTCAGGGTTTGAAGTTTGTCCCGCAGCAGACGGTGGTGACTTCACCAGCATCCCCTCAGGCTAAGGGAGAAAGGCATCTGCCTGCTCTGCTGCTCCGAGCAAGGGCCTTTTGTAGCCACGGCAGCAGAAGTCTCGAATTGCGGGTTCAGGCCTCGTAGGATAAAATCCTTTTAGTGCCAAGGGTTTGGTCTAGATGCTGCTGCAATGCAAGTGAAGAATTTTTTTCTTCCCAGAAGCCTCTGCAGCTGGTTAGTTTTAACTTAAAAACAATAATAATATCTGAATCTGTTACCAATGTCCAGTAAGTAGCTTCAAAAAAAACAGGGAGCAACCAGTTAGATGGGAGAGGGGAGACGCTATGCAGTACTAGCGAGCAATTTTGTTATTTTCTATTTTGTGTCAAATTAAATTATTGTGGCATCTGTTGTGATCTCATAAACAGGATTGTTCCTGTGTAAGCAGGAGGAGATGATGTCATCTTGAGCGTGCACAGTCATTTTGGAATTCGATTTTGTTTGTAAGATGTGAAATTTGCCTTTCCTGAAAGGAAGGATAAGCTGTAGAAAGCAGAAGAATGTCTTTTAGGAAAAATACACTGCCTGATAACTGCTTGCTGCTTTACGCGTGAGTCTCAGAGTGGGGAGAAATAGCGAGCCACAAAGTATCCTTTTAGAGAGCCATTGATACTAAGTTTGCATCCCAAACCCAGAAGGCCGTTTTAGTGTTGTAGTTCATTTGCCGGTGTAGGAGATGAACAAATTCTTGCTTCAACCCTCCAGATCCAACACGTGGACTCGCAGCCGAGGCTTTTTCTCTTCTTGATGTATGTCAGTGTAGCTGTGCCAAACTTGTTGCACCAGCAACATGAGAGAGGGACCAAGTCCAGGACTAGCCCCTCACAGGCCAGAAATTTATGGCGTTCCTACTCCCCCTGCCTCCCGAAATTTGTCTCTAATCTAGTCTATGGTAGATGGGTTTTCAGCATCATAATCTTTACTTGCTCCACCTGCCCAAATGCTGCTGAATCGGATTTATTTTGGCCAGAAATGACGGTTACTTTGTCATTTAGCCACCACAGAGTGGGACTCTGGTGCATTTTAAATAAAGATCTGCCTGTCTTGCCCTGACAGCCTTGACAAAGCCATAGCGGTGCCGAGGGGGATGTGTAGGTTCAAAAGTGGTTTGATGTTTTGCCAGTGGCCTCTTTCAGGGGGCTCGGAAAGCCCTGTGCCGACGAGTGTGCAACGAGTGTGCGAGTGGGCCAGGTGCGTTACTGCGCGTGGGGTCCCGTTGCTGAGCTCCATCTGCCCTTTGAAAAGGCGAGGAGAAGGGTAACTGCTCTCCTTCATTGTAAACCCAGAACAAGTCTTTTTTAACATACTTGGTCCAGATCTTTGGATGTTGTCCTGATATCAGCTGGGCTAGAGTTAATTTTCTTCCAAGAGCAGAGCCTATGTGAAATAAAGCCCACGACTTTTTTTTTTTTTTTTTTTTAATGTAAGAAAGTAACGGAGCAAACTGGTGTGTTCGCCCTACCTCTACCCATGACAATAACTATTTTCTTTGACAGACTTAGGGTCTTTTAAAAAAACAGGTAACGTGGTTTTTCCATGATTTTGTCTTCCTTTACTTCTGGAGCAGAGCTCTTCGCCATGGACAAAGCCAGGGAGACGCGAGGGTGGGTGGGGAGAAGGAATAGAGAGTCCTTCCTTACGTGTTTAATTCAAATCCTAGGTGGAGTTTTAGCTATTCAACCTTTCTTAACACCTGTGTGAGTGTCTCCCTGTCGATGTCCCTCCGAACCCTTCCCTTGGTTTGGTAAAGTTACCTTGTTTCAGTTCTGGAACTACAGCGTGTTTTTCTGGGCTCTTATTTTTAAAGTTAAATGACTGAAAGTGCTGAACTAAAACTTGCTGGTGACACTGACTTTTTACCACCTGAAATTGGCAGTGATCACCAGACCAGAAATGGAAATTGGCAGGTACCACTGGATGTACAGGAGTTCAAGGCCACACCGGTACCATCATGTGCCAGCATTGAGAGGCAATATTAGTCCTTTGGGGATTCAAGGTAAATAAAGGGCTGGGTGAAAGGGAAATGGAGAGTTCCGAAATGGTAGTAGCATAAACCTAATGCTTTGCACTAGTCCTAACAATTCAAGATAAATGTTCTTCTGTTGTTCTTGTTTTGTTTGTTAAGGCTGTAAGGAGTCTAGTTCTTTTGTATGAACGCTTGACATAAATTTAAATTTGGTTGTTAATGCTTGAAGGACAACAACGTGTGGCGAGGGACACCTCCCTTTTCACTGTGCTGCCCGATGGCTTCAAAACTGTTTACAGATGAGATGGCATAGTATGGGGTTTGTATGCTGCTGAATCTATCAAAGTGATCAGCCCAAATGCAGTAATTGACGCTAAAGCAGTGACAGCACATCTGATTCACTGGTCTCCTACAATATAATCCCTAGACAATATTCCATGGTTTTGTTTGCATTTTTCCCTTGCTAGAAGCACTAAGTCCATATGTCAGAGTCTAAAAGGATTTCGGCTGAGGCTTTAAAAACGGTTTGGTGATTCCACATGCCTGTCCTTTTGGTATCTGGCTTGAGACCTCAAAAAGATCCTATTTTGTTTTCCTGAAGTTTCATTTTACAAGTTTGGGGGGGAATTTACTTTTGAAGCACCTCAGAAAGGCACCTGAAATCAAGAGCATGATCGATTGCATTGGAAAATTCCAGTCTGACTGAGGATTAATACAGTGAAGGATATAAATGCTCAGAGATAGCATTTGCAGCTAGCTCTACCCAGCAGTCCTCTTCTCTTTATGGAGCTGATTGACTGAAGCCTGCTTGACAGCTTGTTTGCTGGAGATGCCTGCCTCCGCATCAGAGACTTTAACAGCAACTGCAGGGAAATATTCACCAAAGCTTGCTGCATATTCTCTCCCTTTTCCATTATATTTTCACACACATTTGTTCGTTAGGATTCAAATGTTTATGTATTTCAAAATGGCTTGGGGGGGGGGGCACAGTGAACTTAGATTGCAAATCATGATCTCCATCTTCAATATCAATATTCATTGTGGCCATGTTTTATGACAAATTACCTGGGTGACAGACTCGGGGTCTTCAGAAGACATTCCCAAACTTCAGATCAGTGCACATAGGTTATTTTAAACATGGGAGAAATGCTTCAGGAAGGAGCAACAGATTAGGAATGCTGCCTTCCTGGGAAGGAGGACATGGAGGGAGCAGGGCAGATGCCTAGTTATCAGGATCTTGTGTCCTGTCAGCTGTCCCAGTGATGAGACATGTCCATATGTGCTGGCAGGGATGAGCCAGGGCACAGAAGAGACGCACAGCCTTCTGTCGCAGCAGCTGGGAGTCTGGCACCAAAATTGGTGCTAGAAACCCTTGTTTAGGCAACTGAACCCTATGTAGGCTGCCTTGGGAAGCTTTCTGAAATAACATGCAGGTAAATGCGGTGCCTGACATGGAGGACTTGAAGATGAAAGGGTTCTTGCTGATGGGGGTAAAAAAAAAACAACAAAAACCAACAAAAACCACCAACAAAGCCCAGAAATACCAATTCAAAGGAAGGTGCTTCAAATGGCTGCACTTAAAGAAATGAAAAGGTTTCTAGGCAGCAATGAAACTGCTCTGAAGGGGTCTTGAATAAGAGCAATCTGCCAATGATGGATTAGCCACAGTGAAAATACTCATCTTTGCTCCTTTCCCTCAGATTGGAAGGAAAATGTCACTTAAGTCAGAACACAAGTCACAGCTGTAACATGCCTCTCTTCAGTCCTGGCGTACCTCTCCCTGCTGCTGGGTGGAATTGGCTAGTGTGCTGAGATAAGCCCTCAGTTTCTTTGAGAAGCCACATTATTTCTTGGATGCCTTTGCCATGCAGGTATTTCTACTTTGTCTCCTCTATCAGTGTCCGAATGGACATCACTAGGAGAGCACCTCTGTGGCAGTCCTGGTGGCATCCACCTCCTCTCCCAGGGTTTCCACATGCGACATGATCTCCCCTCCCTGTTTTAAGCTTTAATCCAGCACTTGAGCAGCAAGGGAGGAGTCAGCGTGGGATATTCACTCTGATGCTGGAGCCAAGACATCCCCAGAACACCTGCAAGCTTAATGAGCCTTTCAAAACACCTACAACAAATTTTTTCGCAGGAAGCAAAGTACCATCTTTTTCTTTAGTAAGAGAAGCTTAGCAATGGTTGTTTAACATAAGCTTAAGCTGTAGGCACTCTTCCAGGCTGGGTGGGTGTTGTTTGCTTTATGGGAATCTTCTTCCCCGCCCCCCCCCTTAACTTGCTTCCCCCAGATGTTGGGAGGTGTTTCAGCTGCTTTGTGAGCACATAAGTGCATGCGAATGTGGAGTATCTCACTGAAACAGCCTGCTCCCTTACTGAAGCAAGCTTAAATTTTGAAAATGGTGTGTTGGGGACTCAGCTGGGGAAATACCTGCATGAAAGCAGTTGCAGGGCAAAGGACATCTGCAGTTGTGGTTCAGCTTTCTCACTGCTCCTCTAGTTCCATAGTTGGGTAAACATCTGGGAAGATCTTGGCATCTTCATTTATCTCTGAAATGGAGAACTTACCTTCCGAATCTTTGATTTGCCATGCTGAAGTCTCCCCACACACTGTTTTTGGCGCTCAGCTCTAGGGAGAGAGAGGTTGTGTTTCTGTTTGCTTCTTTGTAGCTAGGGAGGAGTCAACTGGGGAAGCAATCGGTAGCAGTGGCTGAAATCCAGTGTGGCAAAAGTCTTGCTCTCCTGCTGAGTGCTGAAGGCTGATGGAGAGCGAGGTGAGTTACAGCTGCCAGAAGGGTGGAGCTAAGAGTCTCAACTCCAGTCTTCCAGGTAAGATACTCACCTTTGATTAAAGTAAAGTCAGCTTTAAAAATCATGTCAGCCAAGCACAGGTGCGTCTGGAGAATGGTTGAATCAAGGAAACCCAAATGTCCTTACAGAAGGGTTCACAGAACTGCTGAAGTAGCCCATGGGACTGAAATGTTTAGGTACTTTTGTACTTCCCCCAGTGAGCTTGTCTAGACCTTCAGGCGTTTGAATATCTTTGGCAATCTGCTCATTGCTTCAGCTCTTTCACCTTTTTGGCTTGAGTTTGTCCAAAATTATCACCTGGGCTGGCACCTACTGAAGCAGCAGTTCTTGTGTGTTGACCCTACTGAGTGTTTCTCAAAGAAGGCAAAAATAGGTGAATGGAGGAGGGAGGTCAGGGTGAGGGCAGAAAAGAGGAATGTCTTTAGGCACGTTGAGCGGTGAGTTGTTGTTATGTCAGCTGAGAGTTACAGCCACAGTTTGGCCCAGAGGCTGCCTTTGCTGGTGCAGTGTGTTTGAACTTTGAGCTCTGCGTGTCAATGAGCCCTTCCACATGGTCAGGCTATGCAAAAGTCCCAAGGGTTATTTTGGATAATAAAACACTAGAATGAGTCTCCAGGAGGAATAATGCCAAAGTTTGTATCAATAGTGCTTGAGTGATCCCTTATGTGAGAAGTCTCTTTCTAAATCACCAACTTTTTTTTTTTTCCTGCAGAAGTAGCTTACAGCTAAAAAGTATCCATCCTTAAGGATTCCTGCATAAACCTGTTTGAAGTAAGGTCTTTCCCAAAGTATCAGTTAGGTATTTTTCTTCTGCTGTGGTTTCCACTGTTTTGTAGGCCAAAAGTAAAACAGAGAAGACATGATTAAAATAAACAAAGTTCTGCCTGACCATTGTCCAAGAGCAATAAAGCTAGAGAAGAAAATTCTCTTGTCCCACTGTCTCATGGGACAGCGGCACTCTTCCCGTACAGGTCTGACTCCTTGCTCTCACACAGCAAATGCCTGGGATGGGTGCTTGCAATAAGCATGGATTTAGGGATTCATGTTTCATAGATTGCACTGTCTGAAAAAAACACCTGCAGGACACCTGTAAGCTCAATGGGCCTTGCAGAGGCTGGGAATGATACTGATGAGGAGTTGTATGTATTTCAATAAATTTAAAGAAGGTAAATTAGATAAGTCTTGTAAAAGACCATTCAGATCATCTGTCCTCACATGAAATAGGTTTGATTCCTGCAGTGGGAATGCAATTTTTTTTTTTTTCCTATAAGAAATGCTGTTTTGGGCCTGAGATTTGAAACAAAAAGGGAGTTATGTTTACTGCTGTCTGTTCTTAGAGTCTTCTCTGTGTCATTTAACAGCATCCAGAAGAGACATATCTTGCCATGGTAGAACAGCCTTTTCTCCAATTTGAACGTCATGTTTCCTTTAGTGAAAGGAAAAAAAATCTAGCTTCTGCTGTTGATGAGCATTGATAACCTCTGCGAGGGTGTTTGGTTGGGTTTTTTTTGTTAATCATGTTAGAAAAAACCATGCTTGATTGTAAGCCTATGCTTACTGTTTTTTTACCGGGGTATTCAGGAACAGCTTATTATCATTACTCATACAGTACCACAGAGTGCTTTGTAGATTTGTAGATACTTGGTGCTTTGTAGATTTAAAAAGTGGTCTGCTAATGGTGCTTCCAGGCTGTGAGATGCTTGTTCTTAGCGTGCACCAGTTCTCCTGGTTTTGCTGCGCTGATTCCAGCACAGGAGGCGTGAGCAAGGATTTTTAGTTCTCTGCTACACAAGAATATGGAAGCATCTAATGAAGTTTAAAGATGGCAGGCTTAAAACCGACAAGAGAATAAACAGCTTCTCAGAAGTGGGGGACTAGCTGTAGGACAGTGCTGAAACCAAATATCTCATCTATGTCTCAAGAATATCTGGAGAAGTTGCAATTAATGCTGATAACCTTTGAAAGGAGCTACTTGTTCTTCGAGTAACTCTTAAATAGTAGGGATTGGGATGAGACTTACTGGATGGACCAGACTACGCCCGATCTCACTGCGTTTAACTTGAATGAAGCATCTTGTGGCAGCCACTATGAAGGATGAGAATGGTGGTCTTGCTGGATTTCAGGTCTGATCCTTCGTGGCAGCCCTGATCGCTGTGGTCTCCAAAGGTCACGTCTTCTCCATCACGGATGCTATGCTGGCTAGGAAGGAGTATTTATTGATTAACAACTCTGGAAGAGGGGGATGCGAATGCAGGGGGAGGTTGTCAATCTTACTAGACTAAAGTACCCTTGCAGTTAGTTTTGTGGCTCTCATGAAGAGTTCATTTTCAGTATAAGTTAATTTCACAACTTCTGATTTGGGGAGGACAAAAAGGCAAAATTAGGAAAGGTTGAACTTGAAGTTTATCTGTGGAAGAGCTTTTAAAGGTTTGTGGGAAGAAAATAAAGGATTTTCTCTATTTGAGGTCATCACTTATTTAGTCTGTTTAATGTACTTAATCCAAAAGTGTGGTGAGTCAGCATTTATTGTAATTAATAACAGAGGTTTTAGCTTTGTGCCGTGTTTTGTAAATCAGCAGAATTTAAGATGAACAGGAATAGGTAAGGATAGACCTCCAGCAAAGACTTCCAAGTGATTTAACACACAGCCTTTTTATTTTAGTGCCCCTGTTAAAGTGTGGAGAGAAATTTGTCACATGCTTTAAATTTACCCTTGTAAGATTAAATATTTTATCTTACTGTACTGTTGCCACTGACCCTTGGCTGCTGGTGTGGGTGATAGATGTGAGAAGTAAAGCTATCTTACTGCCAGGTACTGGCTTCTTCTCACACAGGGAAGGACGTAAATTCCATTTTTGCTTCTGAGGTATTAGTGTATTCCTGCATCCCTCACTGCTTCCCCCGTAGCTGTCAATCATGCTGTAAGGTATCAAAATGTACATCCTAGCATGCATAAGCCATTCAGAATGGAGATTTTAAAAAATACAGTAGGTGGCAGAAAGTAAAATTGGCATTTGCTTTCATTGACATAAAGTTCGTTTTCTGACAAAGATCCATGGTGGTTTAAGACTCTGATGGTATTATGCACGCTTGGTATTGGGTAATCTTCAACACTGGGGAAACAGGAGGTGAGTGTGAAGTATTGAGTTCTCCTCTTACATTTTTTTGTGAATTTGGGAGCAATGCTCCCAACACCAGGCTCCCGTGGATGTTTAATAATGAGCCTGATTACGTGTGATGGCTGCATTTAAGACGTTACCTAGTGCTTTCATTTAAGATGTTATCTAGTCCTTTTGCTTTCCCTGGGTGTCTTGCAACCTTCTTTTTGTTAAAACAATTCCTTCACACGTGCTCCCTGAGCTGTGTTGCTGAAGCCAACAGAGATGGTGGTTCTGTGGTGGAATATGCCATGTAATTTGTACCACTTATTTACTGACTCAGAAAATGGCTGTGGGAGCCTGGAGGTTTAGCTCCCTGAAATGGTAAGCTTTTCAAACCTCCTTTCAGCTTGTCTTTGTCCCTTGTTTTTTTGTTCCCTAGTGACCTTGACTATGGGATCAATGGTTCGTACCTGAGATACACTGAAGCACTAGTTCAACCTAAGAGGAGTTTGGGACATCGGAGGACAGGCTGGTTTTCTGTCCAGGAGGCGTGGACACTCTTCCTTTACATCCTGTTTTCCATGCTTTGCGTTGAGGGACAGCTTTGTGAACATGTGTCTGTCTCAGCTTTTCAAGTCTGGGCTTGAGGAGCTGATCTGTGAACTTCCTAGAGCAAGCCCTGGGAATAGTCAAGATAGCTACCTGATCCCATTGCATTGCCTTTTGTCATTCCCCTCCATCTTGACCTTAGTAAGATGACTCAGACTTGCTTTTGTTTTTTGGGGGTTTTTTGGGGTTTTTTTTAAGACCTCTTTCCATTAATTCTGCATTACCTTGCTTTTCTGAGTTTAAATCTTAAAGCTGTACGTAAGGAACCAAAGAAGGTTTAGCCACACAATTGCCATTTGACATCGGAAATTGAATGGCTAAGCCCCTGCATATATGCAATAGCCTGTACGCTGCTGGGTAGATTGTATAATTGTTCTTCATACATTAAGTAGCCAATTGCCGATTTGTGTACATATGTAGGTTCATCCTTTACCAATTTCCTGTGACTGATAGTTTCCAGGAGATTAAAAGAATAGCCAGTTCCTGTTTTTTCTCTTCTCTTTATTTTTGTCCTTTAGCAAGAATATTGGGGGGGGGGGTGTGCGTGTGTGTGTGTTTAATAGCATTCATTCCCTAGAGAATAATCTCAGTCCTTGTTTTAGCTGGCCTCCTTCTGAGAGTGTGTTAAATCTGTAGCCAAGATCACAGGCAGCTCTGGGCAAATCACTGGGCTGTTATTAACCTGCCTCCATGGCAACTGCTGCTCGCCAGCCTGAGGACAAAAAATGTTTTTATTCTGCTGAGTTGCACAAAAGGTTCTAGTGATGCCTTGCACAAAATGGCCATTGAAAGGGGAGATGCAGTGATGTGTGTTTGTGCTGTACAGTTTCATATTTAAACGGTTTTACACTGTTGTGTTGGAAGTGGATATACAGCTATAAAGTTCAGCGTGTTGGCCATATGGAAAGTAAAAACTAGCAGACAATTGGAACTAAACTTTTTTACTAGTCCTTATTTTTGTCAGCTTGAGTGCACAGGCCTTCAGCCTGCAGTTGTCATCAGTGTGTTAGCAAGTTATTTTGTGAACATGAACTAGGCAAATACCATCGTGGGTTTTCAGTTGCACTGTATAAAGATACTTGCTGCCTTGGGGTTACAGAGAGAGATCATAAAGCAGGTTTCCTGGAAAACTTTTTTTTTTTTTTTCCCCCAGAAATCCTCTGATTTACTTCAGTGCTTGTTTGGGAAGCTTGGTAAGCATATCTTAATGCTTGATGAGCTTCAAATTTTAGCTGGTTTTGAAAGCTGCTTTTGGCAGTACTGTTTCAGGCTTGCTTTAAAACAAAATTATAAATCCAGCTATACTGCTTAGGCTGGATTTAAGCTGCTCGTAAAGAGTGTTGACAGGGGGGTATGTGGGGGTTCTGGCAGCCCCAGCACCGTGATGAGGTTGTGTCCCGCAGTTAGTTACCCTCTGGCGGGAGGCTGTGCAGCTCTGCTGTCAATTTGGGTGCAGAATGACTGTGTACGGATGGACGCTGTCTCTTGGAAACGTGCTCGTTTGGGATGCTTCCTGCGCTTGCAAGCTGGCAGCGCACTGTTGCCACGTGAACTGAAGCCCCTCTGCCTCCTTTTTTAGTCTTGGTGCGAAGGTGAGTGGTTTCTGCAGTTCCACGTGTGGGCAGTTTTCTCTGCTTTGCTTAAATTAGTGTGGTTGCTTTACACACCTCTTAGGGCGTCCCTTGGTCTGCCCTGATAAAATGAAGGCCACCCAAATATTGTGATGCCTTTTTACTTGGGCTGTAGAGGAAGACATAAAGAGTATGGCCACAACGATGCTGTGTGCAGCTGCCAGTCACTGGAAGGTGAGAGAGAGTTTGCTGCTGCTGGCTTGTGTTTGAGGGTCTGTGGATTAGTGGCAGATACTGTCATGTGTTTGGGTAAGGGATCCGACAAACCCTCCGGGGCGAATGTTCTGCCAGTGGCCTGGAAAGCCGGCTGTGCAGTGTGGGATACTGGGAGGACAAGTACCTCTTTGGGGGGTGTTAATCGTGAGTTCTGGGTCTACGCCAGTTTTCAGTTTGGTCAAGCAGGCTGCTCCCCTTTTCTGAAACCAGCACCTTTTCTTTCAGACCTTGTCAGTCCCTTGACTTTGCTTCCAGCTGTTTTTATTTCCTATCTTTGATGGGTTCCTTCTGCGAAGCAATCTGTGGATCAGCATGGTTAGGTGATCAACCTCCTCTACACCAAGCAACGATCTTGCGTTTAGTCACCTTGCCCTTTAGGAGTGTGGCCCGAAAGGCCATTTGTTACATGCTGGGCTGTGGCCACATGTGTGCTGAGCGTTGCCTGCTGGATCAGAGCGTGGTTACTCTTGGATAATCCTTAACTGCTAATCCTGCACCAGGTGCAAGTGTTTCTTGGATTAACTCCTGGAGGTTTGGGCCTGACCCGGGAGCAGATGCTGCGGAGGTGAGCCAGCCTCATGTATATGACTGCTGTTGCGTGTGGCTTGTGAGCTGCATTCAGGCAGATTCCCCAAAGCAGAGGATCCTCTGGAAGGTCTGGTGTCTGAACTCGACTCTGGACCTCTGTGATAAAATGAAACCCAGATACGATTTCCTCTGATAGCGTGCATTTGGATTTTGTTTGCCCTGTAACTGCTAAGCTGCAGTTTGTTTGTTCATTCGGCAGTGTTTTTGTCATGAAGATGGTTCCTACTGAGTGGACTCCAGCTGTGGGCTTGACTGTAAAAGCTTCCCAGGCTTGTTTCTGTACAATTAAGTCTTGTCTGCAGTTAGCAAAGTGGCGTTTCATAAGTCATTTTGGTGGTGATAGATGCTTAAGCCTGACTAGGACACTTGCTAGTGACTCTCTAAAAGAAGAGTTTCCCACTTACGAAATGGGAAAGCTTTCAATTATCAGATGCCTATTATTCCCCAGTGCTTCACGGAAGTGTCTGCTCTGCAGCTTATTCATCAGTGGGAAAGGGAGGGGGATAAAAATAAACTTGCCTCGTGTGGCGGATGGAGACTTGCTGATCTTTGTGAGGAATTTTTGGGGCGGGCAGATGTGATGGGATGTACACGTTTGCCAGCTGCCTCCCTGCCTTCAAATACTTTGTCCATTTAGCACCTTCCCACAGAAGCAGCAGGCTGTTCCTGCAACATGCAACACTGGTCGCTCCATTAAGCATCGTCTTAATGGCCTGTGTTTTGCGCAGTTGTATGAAATGCACATTAATGGAGACAGCTTAATGCCATCGCCCTGAAGTAATGAATCGGTATGGATTGCCATTACCATTATAGCGCAGTTAAAAGCTGTGTTTGTTTCCGATTTACATTTCCCAGCTCTGCAAGCAGATGGATTTTCAGGCCGCACTGTCGGGAGGAACCTAGCAATTCAGCTGCAACCTCCTTATTACAGTGTTCGTAGAACAGCAGTTATTGAGGGGGGTGTGCGTTTTTGTTAACTCAGACTGCTTAAATGATACATTTCATTAAAACTATGATTATGCTCCTGCAGACTCTATTCAGGGATCACTGTAAATCCAGTGTATCCTATAAGGCTGGAAGTGTATTGTCTGTGTATATGCAGCTTCATCTCACTGCTCTTCATAAAAATTTTGCCCCCCATTCAATTTTTCTGTTGTTAAAAGATCTGCATCCCTATGCCTTTATACAGATTGATACAAAAAGATACTCGGGGGTCACGGGAGAGTGTAGGGTGGCTGAGTTTTGCAGACCTAAATGTGGTCCTCTTCCAATTAAAGTGCAAAGGATCTTTTACTTTTCCAGAAGGCTTCATTGTCTTGAGTATTTGCTTCTCTGGCTTCCTGAATGGTGCCAGCATAGCTAGTGCTCCTGCCGTTAGTATCAGTGATGCTGACACGCGGTGAGCTCTGTATGAGCAGCTGAATCGCAATGGATCACTTTAGACAAGTGATTTTTTTTTCTTTTTCCATTTCATAGGCTGTCTCATCGATCTCCTCTTGATCCTGTAAAGACAGGAGCACTCAGCCCACTTTGTGGGCTTTGAGTCCATACCAACAGATCTGTAGGTCACTGCTTTAGAGGATGATGCTGTCTTGCACCACCTATAGATTTTTGCTTAGCATGTCAATGCCTTTCAGTCCCTATGGCTTTTACCAAGTAGAGGACAGATATTCATTTCCTTATAATTTGCTTTTTGCTCATAATGTTTCTCTTGCTTTCTCTCTTCTGCTTAGGTTGCTTTGAATGTTGCATTAAGTGCCTAGGAGGAGTGCCATATGCTTCGCTCGTGGCAACCATTCTCTGCTTCTCGGGGGTAGCACTGTTTTGTGGCTGCGGCCACGTGGCGCTCACAGGAACCGTGTCTATCCTCGAGCAGCACTTCTCCACAACTGCCAGCGACCATGCTTTGCTGAGTGAAGTGTAAGTATGCCTCCCATTTCCATTATTCTTCATAAGGCCCTCATGCTAAATGAGTAGAGATGGATCGAACTTCAGTCTCCGTCCCTGACTATTAGGTTACTTGTTTGTCCAGCAGCACTCAGTGGTTTTTTTTGGTGTTTACACACAAAGAACCAGAACATGTATCCTGCTTAACCTGCTTATATTGGCACCAATACTATTTAATATCTTCATCAATGACCTAGACAGTGGGATTGAGTGCACCCTCAGCAGGTTCTCAGATGACATCAAGCCGAGTGGTGCATTTGTTATGCTCAAGGGAGGGGATACCATCCAGAGGGACCTTGACAGGCTTGAGGAGCAGGCCAGTATCAACCTCATGAAGTTCAGCAAGGCCAAGTGCAAGGTCCTGCACCTGGGTTGGGGCAACCCCAGGTATCAGTACAGGCTGGGGGATGAATGGATTGAGAGCAGCCCTGCAGAGAAGGACTTGGGGGTGCTGGTGGATGAAAAATTGGACATGAGCCAATGTGCGCTTGCAGCCCAGAAAGCCAACCGTGTCCTAGGCTGCATCAAAAGAAGCATGGCCAACATGCTTTGTATGAGGACAGGCTGAGAGACTTGGGGTTCTTCAGCCAGGAAAAGAGAAAGCTCCAGGGAGACCTTATTGCAGCCTTTCAGTGTATAAGGGGGTGTATAAAAAAAAAAAATGGAGATAGACTTTTTACCAAGGCCTGTAGTGACAGGGCAAGGGGCAACAGGTTTAATCTGAAAGAGGGTAGATGTAGTGTTATGAAGTTATTTCAATAACACAAAAAACTGGGAAGCGTTGCTCCGTCCATCACCCCCTCAGAAGAAAGTGGGCAGGTATTGTACAAACAAGAAAAAAAAAAAAAGAGAGGAAAGACTGGAAAGAGCTTAAATGTTTGTCTCTGTGACCATAGCCGTTGGAAGTGACCACCAGTGAAACAGTTGAGGCTTTTGTGTTCCCGAGGCTTCTCCGTGACACCCGAGGAAGGCCTGGAGGCCTGCGTCAGGGCCCGCGCCCGGCCCCACCGGCACGAGCCTCTCCTTCCCCTCGACGCCAAGGGACGCATGGGTCCCAGGCTCTGGGCCGGTGGTCCGAACACACTGGGCCTTACACGGCCCTTCCAGCTGGACCACCAAGCTTTTGTCCGGAGGCAGTGAGGAATTTTCCTCAAGCTGCGATTCGCGACGACGGCGCGCCGGTGTTGGGCTGCTGACTGGGCCTGGGTTCGGCCTCCTGCCCGCTGCTCACCACCGGGCAGCACTGGCCGCAGGCACAGCGTGTGGCTGGCCCCTGGAGATGTCTCCATCCTGGGACAGGGGGGCAGCATGAGGAAGGGCAGCCAAAACCTTCCTGAGGGCTCTGGGTGGGCATCCCTATGCAGGCCACATGCGTCTGCGAAGAGGGGGCCCGGTTTGCATGCACTGAGTCTGAGACTTCCACAACCGACCCCTTCCCATCCCCTGAGAGCACTGGCGTCAGTCCCACAGCACCATTTTGGGGCTTCTCCCCCTCGCAGGACTCCCTGTGCCCAGACCTGCCACGCAGCTCTGGGACTGCACCCCACCGGCGTCCCGTGTGTGTCCCCAGTGCCTCCCACCCTGGCTGTGGCTGGGTGCCGCATCCCCAGCTCCAGTGCCTGAGCCGCGGGGACCCTGCAGTTACCCACAAAATTTAGCAAGAAACTAAGCAGCTCCTCTTCAGCGACCGACTAACAAAACGGCCTTGTGCTTGTATCAGTCTTTGTTTGAGCAAAATAGAAGAAATTGCAAAAGTATCTGTAACAGGCAGCGAGTTTTAAATTTTGGAAAATTGTTGACGACGTTTCTTACCAAGTCAGCGTCAGCAGCTGGGGAAATGTGTAACTCCTGCCAAAGCAGTTGAGGTCTTAGGCTCTGTGGAGGTCTAATAAGATGGGAGAAGAGGTGCTAGGGGCAAATAATTTAAGGCCAAAGAGACATAAAATAAATGAAAAATATACTAGTAGGGCACCCTTTGTGGAATGGATTTTTAACCAGGTTTCATATTACTAATTTCTGGTAGCATGCATCAAGTTCCTCCTAGACTATTAATGACAGTGAAATGAATTCTTCTGTTCTCTCTCAAACGTTGACTTATTTTTTTCATGCTTTACAGCACAGGTGCAACAGATTTATCCTGTTATTTTTAATCAGTTTGGAAAATAAACATAACACTTCCCACGTGTAATTTTAAATGAGCAATATCCTATTTTGATACAAGGGCTGTGCTATCTGTCTGGGTAACATTTAACTTTATAAATGGTAGTAATCAGTTTTCTTTAAATTAAGCTAAATCATGCAAATGCTCCTTGGAGATGTACATGTATGCTAGCAGCTACTTAGTGGAGAGTGGCAAGAATTGAAAACATTTGAGGAAAAATGTATTCGTCCTTATAAAACTGGCAGTATGGATGTATAGAATTAACCTCTCTGTTCTATGAATAGCTTCATTCAGAATAACCATCTCAACAATCAAATTACTTTTAAGAACGCCTCAGTTCTGGAGAAGTTGTGCTAATAGCAAAGTATGATTTTTGGAGACCAGAAGAATGTCGTATGAAAGATAGGGCATTCTGGTCCTCTAAAACCATCAGGTTCATTGAATCTGATTGATAATGTTTAGAAAATTATTCTTTCCATTTATCTATTTTAGCCAGAGTAAAAAATACCATGAGAGTGTCATTGCAGAGGGTAGATTTTTAAGGAGTTGAGAACCTTCTCAAATCATATCTGAGGGAAGTGCCTGTGCCACGTGCCCTGCAATCTTCTTCCTCATGACAGTTCCAGAGTACCTGAAATGGAAGCATTTTCTAAATATTTTTTCAGTTTTTTAAAATTAGTTACATTTTGGGGAGCTCCACACTGTTGTTACTTAAGGCACTGAGACTACCTGCTCACTTGGAAGTACCCGCCTGGGCTGTAGAGACCTCATTCCTCAGGAGAAGTCACTGCTCATTTGCTGAGTTTTCTATCAGAGAAGTATCACTGAATTTGCAGATTTTGGCAAACATACATTAACTGGATTTTATAGGTGGAAGTTGTGAATTTTAGGGACTGCTTCCTTTCCTTAAACCAAAGGAATCACAACAGAGCCTGGTAGTTAAGCCAGTAGTTCAGCTTCAGCCTTTTCCATTTCAAATCCCTACGTTGTCCCTATCAGCCATTCCCCGAGTTAGGTGTCGGGATCAATAACAGGAAAAAAACCCAGTCTCCATAGTGGAGACATGAAGTTGTTGCGGCTTCAAGCTGGTGACTAATACCAGTTGGTGTAAAAACTGCAGCACAAACAGGGGATGTTCAAGTGGATGCGAGACTAATGCACATCAGTATTGTTTACCCGTAGAAGCAGGGTAGTTGTATCGGCGCTCTTTTGCAGCCTGCTTGCTTAAAATGCATTGTTCTGCACTTGGGTCACAACAACCCCATGCAGCACTACAGGCTGGGGGAAGAGTGGCTGGAAAGCTGCCCAGCAGAAAAGGACCTGGGGGTGCTGATTGATGGCCAGCTGAACAGGAGCCAGCAGTGTGCTCAGGTGGCCAAGAAGGCCAACGGCATCCTGGCTTGTATCAGGAATAGTGTGGCCAGCAGGAGGAGGGAAGTGATCGTGCCTGTGTACTGGGCACTGGTGAGGCCGCACCTCGAATCCTGTGTGCAGTTTTGGGCCCCTCACTACAAGAAGGACATTGAGGTGCTGGAGCGTGTCCTGAGAAGGGCAACGAAGCTGGTGAAGGGCCTGGAGAACAAGCCTTCTGAGGAGCAGCTGAGGGAACTGGGGTTGTTTAGTTTGGAGAAGAGGAGGCTGAGGGGAGACCGTGTCGCTCTCTACAACTTCCTGAAAGGAGGGTGTGGTGAGGAGGGTGTTGGCTTCTTTGCCCCAGCAACCAGCGATAGGACGAGGGGTAATGGCCTCAAGTTGCGCCAGGGGATTTGATTGGATCCATTTGGATTGGATATTAGGAAGAATTTCTTTCCTGAAAGAGTGGTGAAGCATTGGAACAGGCTGCCCAGGGAGGTGGTGGAGTCCCCATCCCTGGAGCTGTTCAAGAAATGTGTGGATGTGACACTTTGGGACGTGGTTTAGTAGTCATCGTGGTGTTGGGTTGATGGTTGGACTAGAGGATCTCAGAGGTCTTTTCCAACCTTAACAATTCTACGATTCTATTAAGGAGCCTTGAACTATATTTCTAGAAAAGGAGTTACCTCATACCTGTTATGATTTGGGAGGACTGACTTTGGTTTTATAGGACTGAAATCTGATATCTTTTTTTTTTTTCTTTTCCATTTTAGAATACAGCTAATGCAGTATGTAATTTATGGCATTGCATCATTTTTCTTCTTATATGGAATAATCCTTTTGGCAGAAGGTTTTTATACAACAAGTGCAGTGAAGGAGCTGCATGGAGAGTTCAAAACGACAGCCTGTGGCCGCTGCATCAGTGGAATGGTGAGTAGCATTAGAAATGGCAACAGCCGTCTTCGCTTGCTAAAACCTGTCAGGCTCGGTTTGACTCCCATGTTTTTGAACGCCAATATATCACTGCCTTCTTCGTTTAACTCCTTATGGGTGGTTCAAGTCAATCCCCATTCCTGGTCCTTCTTTGAACTTTGAGGATGCTTGGTCAAATCCAAATTCTGCAGAGGGACTGTCAGGGTGCTACCCGTGGCCTCCCCTGTCATAAAGCTGAACCCATTGGTCTGAGCTAAGTTGATGGAGACTGCCAACTTCAAAACACTCAGTGTGAGACAAAATGAAATCTGTGCTTTCACACATGGAGCACACTAGTGATGCTTAAAGGCAGACTGTAAAATGGCTGTGGTTTGCAGAGCTATTTAAATAGACTGTAATGCCTCTGACTTCCATAGTGAATCCTGCTTGAGGATGTCTGGATCCTTCAGACAAACAGTAATGAATGAAGCTTCGCAACATCTTTGCACTTGAATCAAGTATTGCCGCCTTGCTTTTGCAGATGGCAGAAGGCATACAGATACAATAGTGAGTCTTTTTTGCAAAGCTGAAACACTTAAAAGCCTTAAAGTTATGAGCCATCTTCCCTTCAGTGTACATCTGTATTAGAACAAAATTTTAAACAAAGTTTAACTAAAAATAAAACTACAGATTCTCATCCACATTGCCCCCTAAGGCACACTCTGCAAGAACAGAAACATAACTATGTTTCTGAGACGGGATTTCAAAGCTATTTCTGAAAATCTGAATTCAAAGCTCGTAGTTATGGAGGAAGCTAAGCGGTATGACAGATCGCCCACGGGAAAGTGTGGGGAAAAAGAGAAGAGGCTTTTGATGTGATTGTTGCATTTTAATATACAATCCATATCCTGTACTTAAAAAGTATGCACTTTCAGCTGGTCAAATACAAAGGAGATGCGTGTTTATTTTCAAGAGGGTTAACAATTTTCCACTGTGCTGTTGGATAGTTATTGAATTTTTGAACAGCTAATAAAAATAAGACATCCGATCATTTTCCAAGTTAAGTAGCTATTCGCTCGCTCTTTTTCTAGCAAGTATGATCTTCACTGAGGAGCAAAATTAGATCTAAAGCAGTGTTTTCCAAAGATCCAAAATACACTAGAAACATACACATACCTGCATCTCATCAGTGCAGACCGTTGCTTCTGCAGTTGAGTAGTTGCAGGCACATGATTGCCAGCTGCTTATACAAATAGCAGTTTCTGTCACATGGAAATAGGACAGAAAAATGTGTTTTCATATTTGCCTATATTTGTCCACACAACAAAGGAGAGAATTTAGCAGCTGAGTAATGGCTTGGAGCTCTGGTAAGACACATCAGTGGGTAGTGGTGACAAGTCATGGCATAAAAATGCCTGTATGCCACTGTGTAGTGGTAGAGCTGCTTAAAACACCAGGGTTAGAACAAGGGTGGCAAGGAGATTGAGTATCTTAACGGACTAGTGGCTGCACTGGGTACGGACAACAAGCTTTTGGACAGACAGTGATTTTTTTTTGCCTCTTTGATCAAGAGCTCCTCCACTTCTTCCTCCATTGCGTTACTGAGCGAGGTCCTGAAAGGCAGTCCCTTCCATCTTGCGTAAGGTTATTACAGAAAACAGACTTGCAGCTTCCCCAAATTATTTGTGCTGGCTGTGTTAACGCAGAATTTCCCACATTTCCCACAGTTATCGCATTAAATGTGAGAGTGGGTGTGTTTTTTCCTGGCTGTTTTAGGAGTTAAGGCTTTGTGTGCTTCCTTTGATGCACGCTTCCACGTACACGTATGCAAAACCACATTTTACGTAGAGTGTAGCTATAGAAAGCCTTTACGCTGGTCCACTTGGTCCTTACCAAAATCCGAAGACAAAATTGACAATACTCACATAAAACGTACAGGTCTGGTGGATGGCGCTATCTAATACAACATCGGGTATTTCAGTTCAGTTGTGTATAAATGAAAGGCTAGCTGGGTTTTTTGTGGGCCTTAGTTTTGCAGGCACTTCCATCTTCCCCCCCCCCACGCCACCTTCCTTTGCTGCAACATCTAACCAGTCGCTCAGCCTTTGCTGTAACGTTTGCAGTGTTGTTCAACGTGTCTGGACAAAAAACCTACAGGGATGCAAACTTCCACCGCTGCAGCATTAGTTCAGTCTGTCCGTTCTGGGTCAGGCTGAGACAACTTTCCCCCTCAGAGCCTTTCCCATCCTTGCTGTTCTTCTCTGGCACACAAGCTTCAAGCGAGATAGTACAGCATCAGTGCTCTACTGGAAGCGAAGCCTTTCCAGTCCTCCTACAGTGAAGTAACAGTGAACAGGGAACACACAAGATGTAACAGCATTGCCCCGCTTTCCAAGTGGGATCCAAATCCTAATCTCGCCAGGAGGAGGGAGCTAGGAATTGCTGCCAGAGCTACTGTTTCACCATAAAACTTAGAAGAAGAGGGAAAAGGTCCAGTGGGAGGGGAAAGCTGGAGATTTCCAAAGCAATGAGTGCCATACCTTACAATCTTGCCAAAGAAACTGCATTTTTTTTTTTTTTTTTTAAAAAGAACAAACCCAAACCAGCAAATTTCGATGGAAAAATCCATGATTCTCTAAGGTGAAGTAACCAATGTTCTTCTTGGCAATGTGTATTAGATCAGTGGAATCTTTCTGATCTGCTGTAATGGTCGTCGTCTGTTTTCAAAAATAGGTGTTCTCGAATGTTACATTCAAAATCGCTTTCAATAAATCGGGGGGTACAGGAGAGCTCTGTGAACGTCAGTTCACCCTATTGTTTTGATTTGCAAGTCGTATAGAAATGCTAGTCTGTTACAGCTAATTTAAAAACCTCCTTAAATTGATTTTTGTTGGAGTTTTGTTGGGTTTAGCCTACAACCAGCATCCCTGCTTGGCTGAGAATCTTGAGAAATTAATGGACTGCTTTTTCAGGAGGGCAAGCTGCTTACTCAAGCAGGCCGATGAAAAAGGAAATGTCTGAGTTACTTTCTCAGTAGCACTTAAACTACCAAAGTATTTGTAAGCAGTGAGAATGCGGATTTTAGTTGTGCTTGGAAATCAAATATTTTACTACTTGATTTCTGAAAGTATGCTTAAAGATTGTTTAGAAGCATTTTTTAAGGAAAAATCAAGTATTCTTTTCAAAGAATAAACGTGAAGCGCTTGTGTTTTCTCTGCCCAGTTTGTTTTCCTCACCTATGTGCTTGGAGTGGCCTGGCTTGGGGTCTTCGGCTTCTCTGCTGTGCCTGTCTTTATGTTCTATAACATATGGTCAACTTGCGAAGTCATCAAATCTCTTCAGACAAACGTGACAGTTCCAGGCGACCAGATCTGCGTGGATATCAGGCAATACGGTACTCATTTTAATCCTGATTAAATGCTTCATCCTTTACTGCATTTTTTTCTTCAGTAGTTTCTGTCTCAGCCTTATCAAATGAACCAAATGCAAAAGCATCTTGCATCTCTGAATGTGCTATTACTTTTCTAATTAATTCAGATTACACTGATCTCTTTCCAGATGCAATCAGTTTAACTGAACCGGCACGTCATTTATCTCAAATGATTTTGTAGCCGTTTCCAATACTGTAATACTAGATTTAAAAATAGATCGGCCTCAAAAGAAACTGCTTCGAAACAGCGCTGAAATATAGGTAACCAGATTCTGGGTTTCGAAACCCCGTGCGCATATATTCTTTCCTTTCAAAAAGCTGGTTTTGCATTTCAATGTGAAGTTAACACCTGAACTTTGCTCTGACGATTACTTCCAGTTAGAAGACCAAAAACCTGCAATCAAGAGTCTGCCTTAACTACTAAGGAATTTATGGTGCTTTCCGATGACACACAGAAATCCGAGGGGGGTGCGGGTAGCAGCAAGTGGGACAGCAGCTTAAAATAGCATCAGGCATTTCAGCCAGTTCATTCCTTAAGGTGAATTTTTCCTGAAGTTAATCTTTTCAGCTTCCCTTGTGTGGAAGAGCTTTTGTCACCGCTACGTTTGGTTTCATTTTAGCTAGCATTTTCCAGGAACGTTTCTTTCTTTGGACTAAGTTGTTCAAAGCTGAGAAAATGGATTTAGAGTTGAAAAAGTAAGAAAGCTTGGTTTTGCTTCCCTAGCTGGGCTGTAAGTCCGGTAGGAGAAGAGAAGGCACACTAATTTTAAAGGTGAGAAGTCCCACATCAGTTAAATGTTTGCAACTGACAACAGGAGGCTGGGAAGACGTTTTCGTCAGCAGCAAAGCCGAGGATTGCAAGGGGAGGATGTGCTCCTCCGCCTTTCTGCTTCTCCTGGTTGTTTCGCAGCTGTACAAGTGCCGTGTAGGGCTGTGCTCTTCCTCTGATCAGTAACATCATGTGGGTTTCAATGAGTGACGGGAGAGAGCAACTCCTTAACAGGCGACTTGTGTCACTGAACTGTCCTCACATGTTTTGGGTGGAAGCGGTTAGCCAAAAGGCTTCGAGCGTACGTTGTAATTGCAGAGAAGCAGCTGACTTTAAAGTAAATCCTAGAAAATCTTTTTGAAAGCCATACCATCCTGAGATAATTTCAATGACTTGCCCCTTACGGAGTTGCTAATTCCAACCAGGCAAGTTTGAAATGCAAGTTACGTGGAGGAGACAAACGGGTTTTCTCCTGTTTCAGATGGCTTTTGCTTAAGCTTTACATCTGCTATGGGCCTAAAAGTTTAGGTTATTTTAATCCTTATGGATCCCGTCGACTTTTAACATTTTCAGTCGTGTAAGAAAAGTAATTTGGAGTACATGAGGTGCGGCAGGCTGAAATTTCTTGTAGCAGCATTCACTTAACACTTTTTTACCTACTGGAACTAAAACAGAAGAAAAAAAAAAAATCTTTCTGTAATCCCTCCCCTCTAGCTCCATATTTGCACTCTTCTACGGTAGTTACTTGTTCAAGCAGAACTTAATCTAGTAAGTGCTATCCCGAAAGGTGCCAAGTACCTCTGAGATGCAGATTATCCCTTTCAGTGCTGAGCTGGGGAGTAGGCAGTATGTGACTGGACCTGAAGTGCAAAAACCCAACCAACCATTTGGCTGCCATATGGGAAAAACCACATCTGAGAACATATCTTGGCAGCAAGCCTCGGTATAGGGAGGAAGCTCAACTTGAGCGAGTTGTTTTAATTTCTCCCGCCAGCTCCAAGCTGTAGCGGTCAACGCGCGGATGCCCAGAATGGGAACACAACTGGCGCGTGGGCGGAAAAGATGAGAGGGGAACAGAAAGCGTGTGTTGATTGCTAAAATTAGTGGTTTCTTTTGCTGTGGTATTTCAGGTATTATCCCTTGGAACGCTGTACCTGGCAAAGCCTGTGGCCCGATTTTAGAGAACATCTGCAACACGAATGAGGTACAGAAACGTAACCTGTGTGCAGCTTTTGCCTACGAGTCACTTGGGCACTGTGTAATAAATAATTTGAGGAAAGGTTTTGGAGAAAACTAATACTAGTAGTGTAAAGAGGTTGATGTAAACACTGAAATTATTCTGTTAGGTCATCCAAAAAATGAAAATTATTGCAGAAGATTTTTATTTTCTAAAGCTTTGAATACCTTGCTACAAAGATGGTTTTAGTATCCTTATTCTCTAGAACAGTTGAAATGCATTTTATGCTATCCTCAATTACTTCAATGTTTTTAACGTGTTTTTTCTCTAGTTCTACATGTCTTATCACCTGTTCATTGTGGCTTGTGCTGGAGCTGGTGCCACTGTCATAGCATTGGTGGGTAGTATTTTTTTGTTGTTTTACTGTGTAACGCGTTCCTTTCAGGCTTAAGATGCTTTAAGATTAAATTTCGTGTATCTTAGAAATAGCGATACTAGACATTAAGGAGGGCGAGCTGTAATCGCCGTTATTTGCTGCTACGGTTTGGTCATTACAGGTCAGCAGGTCCCGAGCTTTTGCTTTACGAAGTCATCTTAACCCGCCTCCCCCATCCTTAGAACAAAATTTTCTGCATGTCCTTTGAAAACTCATACTTCTACCCGCTATCTCTATTTTTACGTCCATGGTTTCTTTTCATTTTTGTAGTTTATTTGATCAAGCGCTTGTAACCTCTTGGTTTTCTTGTCTGGAGCCAGGCAGTTTGTCTAGTCCAACTCTGCAATGCCAGTTACAGGTAGCAGTTGGAAAAAGGGACATTAACGAGACGACTTGCTTCACAGGTCTAACGCTTCCTCTAGCTGCCAGCTTCTAATCTCATTGTCAGCCAAATCCAGGTGTAACACTCACTGTTCGTTGACGAAATAGCCGTAGGTCTGTACAGAGGTTATCCTCTCCGGATAAATGGCAAGTTACTTATCTTGCATCTTCACCCTGGAAGAAGCTCAGAATAACATCTGTTGTAAAAGTATCGACAGTTGCCCAAAAGGGCTTGAGCCGTCACCTCGTTGTATCTTACTCTCCTGTATTTTGTTCTCTTCCACCAGCTGATCTACATGATGGCTACTACATATAACTATGCTGTTTTGAAGTTTAAGAGTCGGGAAGATTGCTGCACTAAATTCTAAATTGTATAAGCCCAGTACAGAGCTGCGTTGCGTAGCTTGAAATACCACTGACACCCTAGGCTAAAAGTCTAGCTTTCTGAATTTTGTTACAGTAATTGTAAATAGCTTCAGTAAGCATCGTTTAGCTTATCAGCTTCATAAAATGACTTCTTGTATATGAACTATGATGTGGATGAGATCTGGCTATTTTTTCATGTCGAGAGGATTCAGTTACTGCAGGGGTGTTTTACAAATCATCCTTCTGAAGATGGGGTGTTGCCGTTTCACGTCTCCACTCGCTTTCTAACAGTCATCTCTCAGGCAAATACTGGAACGGTTCAGGGTCAGAATTATTAATTTATTCTTCATCCTGAACACCAGATGCAACCCCCCCTCCCCCCAGCATACAAAATATATATGATACAAAAGAAAAGGAATAGAAAAGTCGCGCCAGTCTCTTTTGGCAGAAATCAGAAGCCCAGGTATTATGAATTAGTTGCCTTCTATTTCCAGTGCAGGGATGATAAAGTTGATTATTTCCTTTTACTTCGTTTTCAAGTAATTGCCAAATCACGCTCTCTCTGGAAGGAAATACGTCCTCGTATTAGCTCTGCGTACAACAATCACGTTCTTTCTTTTGGACCCTGAACTAGTAAGAAACAGCGTATACATCGCTTCTGTTCTTGTACGGCTTGCACTTTAGTAACTGATTTCTCAGTAGCCAGATCTCAAAACTGTAAGTATGACTGCACGTGAAGCAAAACCATGCATAAATCACAGAGACCTTTGTACACTGTTGGGATTGGAAAAAAAGGAGGAATGAATCAGTGTTTCCAGATGTAGATTTTTTTGCATGAAGTATGGTGAAAAGAAGCTGGGAAGAGATGAATTGCACAACTGGAAAAAATCCACACAAGAATAGTAATAATAATAATGATGACGAAAGAACCAGTCGCTATATATGATACAAAGCTCTTCACCTGAGGTTGGACAATGGAAGCTGAAAATGTAGTTATAAAAAAAACACGATTAAGACTTCTTAACCCAGAGATTGCATGCTTTTGCTTAGTTTTGGAGTCATGTTTTGTTGTTTAATTTTTCACTATGTTAATGTAGCCTTGTTCACATAAATAAAACTGTTTACAGCTTCAGGCTCTTTCCAGGGGGAGGGTGGAATTCTCATCTGCTTGTTGGGGGAAAAGAATTACCAGGATCCGGGCTTGGATGTGCATAAACACCACCACCTTAGTTCTTCTCAGCACCTCGTAGTTTACAGATTACATATATTGCCACGCACAAAACTTGTTTTCCTGCTTCCCCCCTCCACTCCTGCATTTTAATTGATCCGTACAACTCTGTAGCTCATTTTATTGCTGTTCTACTAACGTTCTCTAAATTGTGAATAACCAACTGAAGTATCAGCATGCCATATTCTAGAGACCTTGGAAAATAGCCTCTGCGCTTGTTGTAATAACAGAACGCTTATTAACGTAGAATAACTTTTTTTTTTTTTGGTCATTATTTTAAAGAGTGTCTATTAATCTAACTAGCAGCTTGCTTTGCCTCTTGACATGCTCACTAGCCATCATGCTCACCCTTCTCTTCCAGATCCACTTCCTCATGATACTGTCTTCTAACTGGGCCTACTTAAAGGATGCGAGCAAAATGCAGGCCTACCAGGATATCAAAGCAAAAGAAGAGCAGGAGCTTCAGGATATCCAGTCTCGGTCAAAAGAGCAACTCAATTCTTACACATAAATGCTTGCCACAGTAATTCAGCAGAAGAATTCTGTCGCTCTGACAAATCAACAGATAGCTGCTCTGCAGTACAGATGTGTGTCTACCAAACAAAATTAGAGAGAAGTGCAAAAAGCTTCACATTCCAGCTCCTGGAATACATTCATAGGGAAATCTTCCCACGGGTAATCTTCCATCCTTTCATGCAGAGAATGGAGGTTTTATTCCAGGCATTTTAAAAGGCAACACTTCACAATAAGTGACCAAATTCTTCTTCTTCTTCTTCTTCGAGACTTTTGGTATTTAACATTTGGCATGTTCTGCAGCATGACGTCCCGCGCAAAACCGTGGCAGGTGCTCCAAACCAGCAGGCAGGCAGATCTCTGTACAGACCTGAGGCAAAGGCACGTGCACGGGCTGCGCCTTCCTCTCCCTCTCAGTTTATACACCAAACGAAACCGCGGCCAGCTAAGGTTTCTGACAGCTCCTGCTCGCGCGACAGCAGAGCGGGCAGCAGTTCCTGAGCTGCAGCAGGGCCGCCTTTGACCGCTCTCGCCCTGGGCCACAGGAACAGCGCTCCACTTCTGCGCCACCCTTTTTTTTATGATGAAGCAGTCACGCTCCTGTGCCGACCTGAGCGGAGAGCAGGTGTCCCAAGTTTTAATCCTTTTTTTTAAACTAACTATTTAACGGAATGTAGAGCCCCAGGTCTGGATAATGATCCCCTTCTTTGAAAATAAATGTCAGCTTTGCCTTAATATTTATTTTCTATAAATGTCTTAGCATTTATACAGTGGCAGGAGACCATTATCCTACGTGTTAAGTAAGTGAAAAGTGTTACCTTATTAAAATGACACTGATCTGACTATTCCAAATGAGCGGATGAAAAAGTTTGCAGAGTTTTACACAAACGATAAAAATTACAGCCATAAAACAGAATACAGGATGTCCACCTTTCTCTATCTTGGTGCTTAGCAAATTTATAGTCAGTGCTTACGTGTTTTCCTTTTTACAAATTAATTAGCACATTAAGACAACGTGGTGTTCAGCAAAGGAAAAAAAACAAAACGACAAACTGGTGCCATTTTGAAGTTCTTTCCCATAGAAGTCTGCCTTCTAATTAATGTTTTTTTTCATAAGCATTCAGTGATATCTTGAGTATTAGTGATGGTATATTTGGTGTTTGTTCTATATGCTAGCTATATATATAAATGTTGGGGGGAAAAGTGAAACACATCAGTCATTTGAAAAAAAAAAAATGAAATATTCAAGTCATACCCGTGTTAAAAGCTGACATGGGGTTTGATAGTTTTGACTGCTGAATATAAAGCGAAGGAAGCACAAATTTCTTCAAGTCAGTATTAAGAGAAAAGGCATTTGGGGGGGGTGTTAACTTCAAATACAATTTGTTTTGTTAAATATTGAAGTCTAATTTGACAGTTTCAATGCAAGGGGCAAATCTGATCAATGTAGAGCAAATACGACAAAATAGCCTAGTGTATGTTCTTACCTGTTGCATGAAGGAGACATTTCTACAGCAATGCAGGTGATGTTCTAGCCCAGTGTTTGCATAAGGGTAATAACGGAGGCAGTGTCTTAAAGCCTAATTCTTTTCTAATTCAGTGTAGCTATTACTGGGAGTTTTTGAAGTTTTGTTTAAGTAGTCTAATATTTTTATGTAAAGAGCATTAAATTTTGCTATGTATAAATTTTTGTAACCTAACAGTGAATCAATATTTTCTATCAGTGCCAAGGGCTTCCTGTAGTTACATCCAAGTGTTAAAATAAATATTTGTAGATAATAGCCAACACTTGTGTACGCTTATTTGAAAGCAGACCGACAGCTACGCTCCACCAGCGCGTCTCCGTGCTTTATGTCTCTACCTGACGTTAAACGCGTTTTTGTGCAGTAGTATCCGTTTCCTCCCGAGCTGGGAAAGGATGCCCTGTAGGCATAACGCTTCAGCGTGGTAAGTCGGCCAGTGTTCCCTAGCATGAAGCAGCGGTTGCTGTTCCAGGCCAGCATAATGCAACGAGCACTAGCCCTCCCATTCCGGACATCAGAGAGGAGGAGTCTCTTCAAAATGGCGTAAAGGCCGAGCATTGCTGCAGCACCCGATGAAGCAGCGTGTAAAATTAGGCTAGCCACCAAATCACTTTTTCTCTTCATTGCTAAAAAAGCAGAGCTTACTTTCTGTCGCATTTTTGGTACAGCCAGTGAATTCACAAGACGAGGCACTGGGTTTTGCCCCGAAATTCTGTCAAACTCGGCTTTGTGTTCCTGTAGTTAGGCCGAGATGCGCAGCCTCAAAAGCAGTGCAAGTTGCAATATATGCTGCCACCCAAAATGACTTCGTTGATTACAAAAATACTGTATTTTATACTGTAAATAAAGTTTAATGATCTTGCCTATAATCTACCTACAAAATACAAAGCTTAAATAAAGATGAGTTAAATAGCATTTTTATTTGAATCTCTCCATTCTGGGCTGGTTAATACCAACAAGGTGCTACATGAGATCAGGCTGCTTTTAGAAGCATTTGTTTCCCCCGCCGTAGCAGTAGGAGGGGCGCGTCGGCATGCTTCCGTCACCCTCCGCGCTCTGAAACTGTGCCGGCCAAGGGTCTCCGCAGGCCACCTTTGACAAGGTGATGGCGATCGAATTCTTTTGTTGTTACCCCGTGTGCTGTTACTTTGACCCACAGTTTGTAACAGTTGGAGGGGAAGGGGTTGGGGGGGTGGGGGGGGCCACTTGAAAAGCCCTCAAAGTTCCTAGGAATTCCGTGGCGAAGCCAATCTTCCTGAACACACGGATTCGTGTCTTTGCAGTGCGTTGTCCTTTCTCTCTTCCCACTCAAGGGTCTCCTTCGGGATTCATAACACGTCGGGGCTCGCTCTTTGAAGTCAATGGCTGAAGTGATGAGACAGCTCAAAAGCGGCTTGCTTTATTTATGGTTACACAGCCTGCAGTCTTTGTGCCTAACATTTATTACAAGTTCTTACAGGTAGAAAGCTGCTTTAAAAACATGTTCGTTGTAGTAGTAATAATAATTTTTAAAAATCAGTAGCTATCGTTCACCAGAAGTTTTCATCCACGTCTCCATGAGAAATGCCTGTAGCACTGTATTAAGGATGGGAGGGAGGGAAACAAAGTGACGTGAGGCCAGAGTAGTTTCTTATCTTACATGCAATTCTTGTTTTAGCGAGAAAGTTAAAGTGCCATGCAGTTTAAGAGACTGCATGCAATCGCTGCTGTATTTTACGTCCGCCTACTCTGGAATTCTCCTGCTGTTCCAGTGAACTGAAGGAAATAAGCAAGCCTTTAAGGGTGAGGATTTGGGCCTTCAGGAACAGAAAGCCATCTCACCCAGCAGAAAGCTCTGCTTTTGTAGTGCTTACCCAGTGAAAAAAACGCTATTACAGCTACCAATTCAGGAGCACCAGGCCGAGGTCAGGTAAAGGTAAAAGAGCACTTTAAAGGCCCAGATAATACTGAATCATTGCTACGGTTAGTGTGAGCATTCCTGTTTTTTTTTTAACCATTCTACATTTTTTTGCTTATGTATCTTTCCAATTCTACGTCTTCAAATAAACCGAAAGACTTCATAGACGTGGGGTTGGGGTGGGGTTTTTTTCTTTCCCCTATCAAGCAACTCAAAACTACACAGCCTTACTTAGCGATGCCTGGAGAGACCCAGAGGAAATGCCTGAGCCGTGTGCAGGCAGCGCAACTCAGTGCAGACAGCCAAAATCTCTGAAAAAGGTGCGTGACCGAGCTTGTTAAAAGCCCACGCTGCTGCTGAGAAAGCAAAGCTAGGTTCAGTGCTACTAACAGACTACCTGCAAGGTGCAGCACAGACAAACTTTCACCGGGTCACTACCCAAGAAGAATCCCTCATACTTCAGCTGAGTGCGAAGGACCCGAGATGCTGCTCAGTGGCAGATAAAAGGTTTTAACTGCCACAGCTACTGAAACAGGACATCGAATGTAGTTCCCAGATCCGAGTGCCATACAGTGCATAACTGCCCCTGTCTTAGAACTGGAAGGATCCTCAAATTTTTTCCAACACATTTGCTTTTGCTTACTAGTTTGTTTGTTTTGCTTTTTAAGGCGGCAGATGTCTCTTAACTGTAATTCATACTGTAACGAGTTATTAAGATGGGGTCATAGAAGTGATTAAGAGCAATGCATGAGCCTTACCTGTCATCCTTTTCACTAGATACAAGTCCCTCTGTAAGTGACAATTCTCCTGTTTCTTCTTTCTTTGAATCCTGGCAGCCAACAGGAAAATACACTTTCTGTAACTGGTTCTTAAGTCAAGGTTTAAGTGACTCTCAGCAATAGCACCTGTACTTTACGGCACCTAATTGAAAATAAACCCCCTATTTCTACAAATGTTGCATTGCATCTAGAACAATGACACTCTGGAAAAGCGGGTTTGGATAATGTTGGAACAGAAGTATGCTGCAGTCTTTCATGAAAGTACTGTTCACCCATGTACATACCTGTTCTTTAAGGCCAAATTTTTCATTTTGCCAGCATAAATTCCATCAGTTGTGTCAGTGGAACACAAACTGACCTGTCTAGATTCAAACTGTATTTAAACACAGTTTAAACTAAAAATTGAGGACATTTCAATTTAAATACTGTCCTGGTACCTAAAAAACCAAACAAACTAACAACCCCCCCCAGCATACCAGAAAAAAAACCCCAAACAAACCCAACTTGTAAAAGAAAGAGTTTTCAGGTTTTTTTTCTTTTGAATCAACATATTACTGCAATACAAATCCAAACACTCATCTCTGCAGGTTGTTACATAAAGCTTCTGAATGAAGAAAAACTGAAAGAATGACAGTATTGTTTTCATTCTAAGCATATTTTAGCACAACATAAATTCAGCCAATAATATTTTTGGGACTGGGTTTTGAAAATAATCACCTTGATTGCCAGTTCCTGCTCTCTGCTCTGCTGAATTATTCTCATGTATTTTTCTAACGGATTTGGAGTAGGATCCTTAAAATCATCTTCAGCACCAGAATTCCCATTTTCAAATTTTCCTCCCTCCTTATCATCTTCATCTATTTTCGTCGAGTCCTGGATCCACTTTAAGACAGCAAATCAAAATTAAATACTGACCAGCTCAAGAAAAATACCTTTATACCTAAATACCTGCACTATGTGCAGGATTTCATGTTAACCTCGGTAAAAGGTGCCAGTCTAAACAGCATTAAATTTGTTACATGCAGTTCAAGACGAAATGTTAAGAATGTTTTGAATTGCTTCAATTCAAAAAGTGACATTCAGGAAATCCCACCCTAACCCTGTCTGGGTGTCTGAAGTGCTGCGAGGCCTGCGGCTTCAATGTATGACATCGACACGTGAATTGAAGAAGATGAGCTGACACAGGTATGCGAGTTTTCTGAAGGGCCTGGTTTGCTGGCGTGAAGGGTAGCGTGAGCACGTCTGATCAGTCCCACTAAACTAAATCAAATTAACCAAGGTTTAAGGGTGGGAAGAGGAAGACGAAACAGGAGGGAGCAAAAAGCAAGTTTTATACAGGTCCTAGAAGTCCGCAACACTAATTCAGCACATGCTACGTCAGCTCAAAGGGAGTTAAGCAAACCCCTTAAGGTCTCCTTATAACTTGGGCTTCCAAGAAAGTACCCGAAATACCCTGACACGGGCTAATGAACAGATGGACATGAACACGTTCTGGTCTTGTCCCGCCAGCAGCGGTCCAGACCGGAAAGTCAGTGAATGTATAGCTTGTTCCGACAGCATGGTGACAGCTGCCTTCTAAGTTCTGGCCATAAAAATGTAGCTTCCAGTTACGTGAAGCACGGAAGAAAAAGCATCTGTTTTCAGTGAAAAAGTTCCTTGGCGTAAGGAGAAATTCTAACGAGACTCTTTGGTTAATCGCACAAGTACGTAAAAGAACTTAGGCTACTTTCACTTGAAGAATAAAATCTATTTTTAACCAAGTAACACACAGAGCAATCCTAAAATACATGGCACTACAAAACTGCATTACTGTCAGAAATTAAAATACTAAATCCTCACCTCTTTGTGAAGCTTTTCCACTTCTTTTTGCTCTCCTTCCAAAGCTTCCTGTTGTTCTGTCTCTCTCTGTTCTTCTCTTGCTTTCCTTTCTTCTTCTAAGTTTTTCTCAACTTCTCTGTTCTGTTCTTCAATCTGTCTTTGATCCAGTACCGCTGTGAAAAATTATTTCAACATCTGTGACTGGATTTATGTAGTTCAGTCATCTACTACAGTAGCATAGAAATAAGTAACAGGCTCCCATATAACGTTAATAGTAAATGAAAAACAACTGGATAGATTGTTTATACATATACCAAAGTTATTCTTAGTATCTGGTAATGTTTCTTCCCATCCCTATACATTTTTAGTCCTATATATGACTCTTATGACTCTTATTATGACTCTATATATGAGTTAAACAGTAGAGCCAAAGTAGAGGCCAGAGAATTGACAAATCTCTCTATGCACTTCTCATTCCTGCCATGGGCTTTCTTATTAAATCTCTGTTATCCTAAAGTTTATGTTGCTATATTCTTTCCCTCTTCGCAATATGATTGGATACAATTCTTTGTATTCATAAAGCAAAGTACTTAAAAAAACCTTTGAAAATTATTGCAGGACACGCTGCTGAAGTGACCAGTATATTTAAAAAGCTGTGTAAGTAGAACAGCATTTAGGTAGTAATTAGATGGACAAAGTAAATACTGGGAATTGTTAGAAGCTAGAATGCTCTTCTCTGAATAAAAAATATTATGACGCTTCCACCTAGAACAATTAGAAAAGCGGCATATGCTGCACTGAAATCATCCTCGTCTACCCAAGAATTAAAACAGCATTGTGATAACACAGTTTGAGAACAGAGTCAAGAAAAATGAAAAAATCCAGAGAAGCAGTACATAACATACTTTAATAAAAATACAAAACAAAACAAAAAAACCCACACAAAACAAAGCCTTTCAAGTCTTATTTCTGTCAAGAGCAGAAATAATATCTCATAATTATTCTGAAGAGAAAAGCAAAAACACAAATCGTCTCTCCAGAAGCTGGGCAGGGGGATGGGACGGGCGGCAAAAATATTTAAATTAAAAACAAATGTAATCAAAACCAGGGTGAAAAAGACAACCTCGTGCAGTAAAGCAAAAGAAAACATTCCTTCCTCTTTATTACATAATTAGCACTTTTGGGAAGATTTTTCAATCACGCCAGCATATGTACCTATAGAATGTTAAACATTTGGCTTTTTGTTTTATACATTTGACATTTAAAAAGGGTATTCACTTTTGTTTCTGAGCTGAGAACTCACTTAAGTCCTGCAGCGAAGTGGCTGTCGCTGGCACAGTGGCTGTGACACGGTTTCCATTGACGATGTCCCCAGATGGATGCAAGGCATCACTTTCACACTGCTCTGGAATGTCCCCCTGATCTGGAGAAGAAATTTGAACAATGGCTTCATTATTTTGTAATTACAATAGTGGAGCACAGCAATGGACACAAAGTGTGGGAATGGCTAAATTAGAACACATAAATATCAGCGCTAATTGAGCATTTTCCCTTCAACTTGACCATTTCCCTGAGGATTAAGAATTATCATAGGCTGTACTTGCTTCTTTAATTACAGAACTGTTAGTTTTGAAATTAGCTATTGGAACACATCTGTTTACAAAGCCAAAAGAGATTCATGAATAAATATACAACAGAAAACCAAAATGTTTTCATTTCTTTACATAATCAAGATACAGGTCGCAGAAAAATTACATGTCCAAGCTTAGCTCATCCTTTCCATGCACATAAAACAACCTTTAATTATTTGACCACATACTACTTCTTCATTAGGATCCTTGCCTTCGTCAGTGCACAGGATGGATGCTGCCAACTCAGACAGTCTACATGACATTTTCTTCTCCCTGCACAACGTGGCTCTGAATTTACAGAAACACAATCACTGCACTTCCTGTGCGATCATTGCTGTGATACTCAACTGCTTCTTATTTATTTGCAAAGTATGCAGACTGCCATTATCTCAATTTTATGGGAGAAAGCAAAAAGAGATTAAAAAGTCAGATGTAGCCGTTATCTCCAGGTAGCCAAACTGTAATGCACAGGACCTTTTTCCCAAGCATTTAGTGGAATATAGTGCAGATACCTTACATATAACCTTAAGTTTTGGGTAAAGGTTTAGAAAATACCAGTTTCCCATCCTTCAAATATTATCAAGATTTCAAGTATTTTTCTTTTCATGTTATAATAAAACTGAAATATTTGGTGCACGAAGAAAAACACCCAAACCGATCAGCCTCTCTCTAAGAATGGTCTGGATCTCTTTAAACTGAACTTCTTTTAAAGGTACAACAGATGAACACATCACAGAAAAATCCTGCCAAACTGTCAGTCTAGCAAAGTTATGAGAATGTTTTCAGTTTCTTATAAGAGCAACAGGAAGTCCTACCAGCTTCCCCTAGGAAAGAATTCTATATATGTTTTACGTAAGACTAAAATAATGGGCTGTCACACTCAAAAGAAAATCTATTTTGGTTTTTTGCTCTCTCTTTAACTTTAGGTTTGAATTATAAGGTTATCAACAAACAACATTATCTCCATATGAGGCATCAGTATGTTTCAGGGTAGGCAATATCTAAATAGTCAAAAAATTCCTTTCACAAATAGGTTCCCGTTAAATATTGTATCTAACTTCCAAAGGTCTGCTAGCCACACAAACAAACACAACCCCAAACCCAAACCAATGTAGTACAAACCATCCTTACATTAACATTCCTGCAAAGGAAAATCAGGTAACACTCTTTGTAGACCCATAAGGGTGGACAGCAAGAGATGCATTATTTCCTTAAGACGAGCACATCAACTAAAAGCAATTACTGCCAACAGAAATGCCAAACTTTTCTTGCCAGAGCTCACTCACAGTAGGATTAAAAGGCTTTCCATATTTTCTGGCATCTCTTCACTCCACTGTTTTCTTCTCCTCTTATCAACTTCTTCCTTCATTCTATCTTATTCTATGCTTACTTTTTAGATTTTACATGCTTCCCCCCCACCCCCCC
>VZTL01052073.1:0-38166 GCA_013400535.1 Scopus umbretta | reverse complement strand
CAGGGTCTAGCCATTTGTTAGCAAAAAGAGTATCCTCATTCTGTTGAGATTCATTGGTAGCGTAAAACTGTATATAGATTTCCATGCCAACTTGAATTCCTGTTACACATGCTTCTATATAGTGCTTGCATCCCAGCTGCTGCTTTCCGTTCTTTGATATAGTCAACAGATGGCCAGATTGGAGTATTTCTTGAGTTGTTTTAATTTATGCCCAGATTCAACTAAAGAAATTGCTTTACATAATATTTTCTTAGAGCTAAATTTGATAGTAGTTTTTTTGGTATGAAAAAAATCTGTCTTTTTGAGAAATAACTGTAGCTAACCTTTTTAAGGTTAGTTGGCAATAACTTGCCAACCTTTTTTCTTTTGTTTGTGGCATTTTTTTGTTTGGTATATTTCTGTTTTGGGGTTGGTTTTTTTGTGTTTAGGTGGAAATTTTGGGGGGAGGGGGTTTATTGGGTTTGTTTTTGTTTGTTTGTTTTAAATCTGCCATTTTGTTAACTTTGATCCAGCAAAGGAGCAAAGGCAGAAGAAAGCTACAGATTAGCAAGCAATCAAGACTGCTTTAGCCAGCATTGCACAAGATGTTAAGCAGCTGATTATGTGGGATATTGTTTACTTAAATCCATTTTACTTAAACCCATTTTACTTCTGGTAGCTGGCTTTCTTTGCAGTCCAGTCTCTTCTGCATGCAGTACTGCTAAGCAAACAGTCACAATCAGCTACTCTTGATGTGCAATAAAAAGGATTTTAAATCACCAACTCAGATAAGCTTTTTAATCAGCAGAGTGTATTGGCTGACTCCTTCATTGTGCCTATTTGGTTTATGTACAATTCTGGTGAGTTTAGGATGCTTGCATTGACTGTCACTGAACATACTTCTTTGTATTGTGCAGAAGTCTACCTGTATGTCCTGAGTAAACTATGAGTGTTCATACTTTATGCTGATTTCAGCAACTTGCAGTATATATACACAATAGACAGTTGAAGAGTGCTGTTCATGCTCTCCCTGCTTATGCTTGCTCTATTGTATGAAAGATATTATGGACGAATAATTTGTGCTATTACGATGATGCACCCTGCAGAATGGCTATGAAAACAGTTGGTCATTTAAAATGTGATAAATACCCTGACTTTGCTCTTACTTGAACAATGAAGCTTTTTTTGAGTAACATGCCGAAATTTATGCTGAATGGTACTTTTCCACCAGGTGAAAACAATCTATTACAGTTACATATATAAGCATTCTACCTTAAGTAATTTGAGACTTATTACAGTGAGCATATTTGAAAAGTTAACACATATCTAGACGCAGTACAGGCTAAATCATTAATACTTCTCAGATAAACAACAAAAGCATTTATCAGTAAAGAGCACTGTTTTCATTTTGTTGTTTGTGTATCAGAAAATGCCTGCTTTTCTTGTAAATAAGCACTTGTATAGTTCTGGGCACAGAAGCTTCCAGTTCGCTTCCAGTTCCAGTAGTTTCTTATGTTCTGTTCAGTTGCCTTCATCTCAGAGCAGGGCCTCGTCATTTGGCTGAACAAAGTCATTCTGTATAGTTTGACACTTTAGTATTTCTCATCTCTCTTAAGAAACACATTTTGCACCTGATTCAATTTGTTTCTTTCTGTAATGTCCTGTTTGAAAGCAACATAAAAAGATGAGCAGTAAAGCAAGCAATACTAAAACCACTTTGGCAAATGATGCAAAAATGTTGAATTTAAGAGCTGCATTTTTTTCTTGTTATTACTGATTTGTTTATCAGGAGATAGGATAGTCTAGATGGAAAAAGAATAAAATTTTAGTTTCCTTCAAGTCTTTTGTCACATTATAATCCTACTTTCTTTTTCCTGGAAATCTGCTTTTTCTTGGTTCTGTTACTAATGAGTGGATAGTAGGAAGTTCCAATGAGTAAGAAATCAAGGAAACAAGAAAAGTGCGAAGAACAACTACAGAATACTTTCCAAACATTTTATTTTCCTTATTTTTTTCTTCTTTGTCTGATGTATTAAGCTTGGAAGAGGTCAGTTAAAAATGAATGCATTATAGACTTTAGGTCCAAAATTGCCTACACAATTGTAATAATGATTCTCTAAAGTAAATGTGAAGTTCTTAAAACTAAGACAGTAAAGAATATCAGAATTTCAGGACATGAAATATATAGCATAAATGTCATCTATAGTCCCATCGAAGAAGCACCTTGAAAATAACTATAAGTTAACCCAAATGTGGGGAACTGAATAATGTTAGATGTTTAAGTCTGTATCAGTTAATATACCTCAAAACCTCTACCTTGCTGTGATTTGATGATCAAACTTTAATAAGCTTATCTAAACAAACTTTATCATTTTTTGTTCATTCCTGAATTTTACCCCCCTCTTCAACAATGGCATTTCACTCCTGACCTCCAGTCTTAGACCCATGTCTATCTCCATAGCCTACTCTGCAATCATTACTTCTGTGGAGTTATTAATTTGAAATATCTGAATCCACTTATGGTGAAAGGAGAAAAGGAGTGTTATGGCTGTTTTATGGCTTTCTCTTACTGTAGTGAGGAAGGTAATTATGTGTAATCTAAAAATGCAAAGGCATTTTTTTAATCTGTTTTTATCCATGTTCAAGAAAATACAGTTTAGATGACAACTCTATGCAGCGCCTGCCAGTGTTTCTTTGTTCCAGAAAATTCCTCTGCTTTTGGTAGTATAAATGCCATCACACATTTAAGTTCAGTCTAGGTCTAATCTCTAACAGCATGGTTTCACATTGTTGAAAACAGACTGTTTTATTGTTTACCAGAAATATCTGAAGATTTATGTACAGGAAAGTTCAACCCTGTTAATAGTATTCATCTCAGATGTTTGGGGGTGCAGTGGAAACAGACTCCTGACCTGCTGCCTGCTGGTCCGTGCTGAGCCCTGAGTCATGTCTTCCCTTTTTGTCTGTTTTTTTTAAATATAATTTGTGGCATGGAGGCAGAAGAGGAATATTGATTTAGAAACCAAATACTAAACCATTGTCTTTACATCATTTATTAAAGATTAACATGTTGAAGAGCAAGAATAAAATTTTTAAAAAGTGAAAAATCCCCCTAAACTTTCACACTACAAGAGTTGTAACTTGCCTCTGTCTTGTCCCTGCCTAAGGCTTTGTGGGTTTACCCAAATAGCATTGATCCTGAATTTGACAAACGTATGTCCGAAACGGTGAGCAGTTTTAATATATAATCACAGTCTGTGAAGGGAGAAGGCAACTTTCTCTGTTAGTATATGAAAAATAGTTTGGGTTTTTTTAAGCATTTGATTTTAGATATGTATTGACAGTGCATGAATTTGCCCAGTAAAAACTTCTTAAGTTGCCAAGAATGATTGCTTTTTAGTGTTCCTGTGAGTAGATCAAATAATAACCTATCTCCATGCCTTTATTGATGTGTTTCAGAAGATGAAGAAGAATGGAAGGTTATTAAAGGGAAATTTCTAGCCATCAATGCAGTGAATATGAGCTGTGCCTGTCCACGAAGTCCAAAAGGTCTTTCACCAGCAGCTCATTTGGCAGATGGTTCAGCTGACCTCATTCTAGTTCATAAATGTTCCAGATTCGATTTTCTACGGTATCTTGTCAGGCATACAAACCAAGATGATCAGGTGTGTATTCCCTTTGACAGTGAATTCTCTAGAGTCAAAGTTGTAAATATTCTTATATCACAAAAAGAACATCTACAAAGCAGGTTTTATTAAAAAAAAAAAAAAGTTAATACATTTTGGGTGACATAAGCTCAGCATGTGTACCATTAAAATAAATCATTTTAGCTGCTTCAAGTCTTTGGCCATAGCATTCTAACAAAATTCCACTTTTGCTAATTGAATTCTGTTTCATAACATTTTCCATATATTTGCTGCTTGGACAATATTTAAAGGATTTTATCACAACTGTGTCCCCATGTATTTGTCATGAGAAACTGCTCACAGCAGTATAATGCAGCTGAGGTAGAAGATGTACTGAAGAGTAATAAATCACTTTTTGTAAACTATATAAGAATGTGGTTTAGAAGAAAGTTACCAGAACTGCAGTTTGACTGTAAACTGCAAGCTTTTAGCAGAATTTTAATACATATATATGACCAGGATATGAGCTTAATGCGTTCAGCTTCAAAGTTATTCCTTGCATATGTTGTAGCTGTCAGGATAAACTACAAGGAAAGATTCATCACTGCTTTGGATTGTAGTATCTCTTGAAACCAGAGCTATGGCTGTGAATACACACATTTAATATTTGTCACAACCTGATATTATTAATATGTTCTGGAAATTATCTGAACAACAGACTAATGTCATATCTAGTTAAAAAAGCAATAATAAATCTCACTTGTTTAGGATGCTATTCTTCCTCCTCTGTAGAAGAATTAGTATAGATTCTCTTTCCTGTATTTCCTCCTTACCATTCCCTGGGACATTGTGCTTGTGTCTATATTCCTCCTTCCTGCTATTCTCAGTCTCCTTTCCTTCACTCCTTCCTGGTCACTCTCCCTGTTCCCATGATATTTTTGGTTATTTGAAGCCTTCCCTGGCTACCTTCCAAATTGGCTTCAACATTTATCAAGAGACTACGTTCTGCTTAGACTGGAGACATGAGAGCATTCATGGGTGGCTCTGTGCAGCTGTGGATACCAGTTTTTGCAACTAAGCTGTTTAAGTCTATATCAGTTAAGTTGCTTTCAGGGCAGGTGAGGCCAGCCTCTAATTTGATTGTTCCTTTAATTACAGAGCCTGTTTTAAAGCATTTGTACAATATTGTAGTATACATCTGCAACCTCTCCTGTAAGAGCAATCTCTTAATTGTCCTACTTTTTCTACTGGAATTAACTAGGTAAAATTATTTTTATTATGTTGGAATGTAATAATATTGCCCTTTATTCTTATTTTCGTATTCACCCAGCTCTGTGATTTGATAACACTGCCATGGAATTCTCACCTTCAGGGCATTGTTCCAAATGCAGAAGCAGAAGGCTTTCAGAGAAAAGCCCATGTGTCTTAAGGACTGTAGTTGAACAGGGCCTGAGGATGCTGCAAAGATCCATTCCAAACCCTTTTGACTTTGATTCCATGTTACAATAGTTTTTATAGGGTTTTTTTTTTAAATTGTTTTTATACCCCATTTACTCATAATCTCAGAACCTGTTACCTGATTATCTATAGAAGTACAGCAGCTACCTGAAGTGGCCCACTGAAAAGTAAGGTTCCATTTTTGCTTTATTGTTTCTGACTTGTGCAGTTTTTTAAAAACAAAAATCACTGTATGGCTCAGGTAAGCTTCTCTAGAAAATTGGAGTGGACAGACTTTCTTGAATACAAAATGCTGCATGCTGAGTTGCTTTACATATCAAATGTATTTAACTGATTTTAATTGCCTGTTTTGATTTATTTTTTCCTTTGTAGTTTGACTTCTCATTTGTAGATGTTTATCGGGTGAAGAGTTTTCAATTTACCTCAAAGCTTTCAGAAGACAATGAAAGCAATGTCACGGACATAGGAAAGAAGCGTTTTGGCCAGTTCTGCAGAGATCATCCAGCCTGTTGCTGTAATATCGCTAATAGCACCTGGAATTGTGATGGAGAAACTCTGGACAGTTCAGCAATTGAAGTGAGGTAAGCATCGGATTTTTTTTGTTTGGTTTTGGTTTGTAGTTTTGGTGTGGGTTTTTTTTTTTTTCTCTCCGTGTACCAGAACATGTATTAAGCCTGGTTTTAAAGATGCTCATAAAGACATCCCAAAAAGGTGCCTCTGCATAACAAATTTGAGTCTTCTGATAATAAACCCAATTTTTTTGTTACTTTTTTGAGTCCTTTCCAGAGAATACTCCAGTCATGTATATTGTAAATGATCACTCTGACTGAGCTAGAGGGATGACTGTACCTTTGAAGTCCTACTTACTTCTCACGTACTGCTTGAATTGTTGAAAATGAAGGTGGTGTTGGGAGGATTCTTCTTTAAATGAGCAGAGTACCTTATTACTCTGAGCAATAGCTTTTCTTGTTAAATGGAAGCTTAAGTAAGCATCTTTGTCTTACAGAAATATTGCCATACTTTGTGGTTTTTGACACATAGCACAGAATCTTATCTCCAGCCTTGGCATATGGAGAAAGAAGTTTGCATTAGTCCAAATAATCAGATTAGAAGGAAATAGAGGATTGTGAAATTTGAAGGGCTTTTTTCTGTTGTTGATTGTTTCTGTTTGTTGTTTTTAGAACGAAGGGAAGCAAAAACACAATACAAAATACTTACTTGCAAGTGTGTTCCATTAAAACATAATCAGCAGTCCAAAGTGATTTTTATAAATATTGTATATTACATAAGATCAGCTCATCTAAGTGCCCCATAGAACTTTTTGTGTGGAAAAGAGGAGTAGCAGGAGTGATGGATACATGAAAGGATCCAGCCTTCTTTACAGGGGAGGATTGCATCAAGAATGAAAGCATGGTTTCTGTAGTCTGGAGCAAGGAACTTTGTCCAACTGCTTTATATTCCTGGATTATTAGAATTAAACATGTAGTATTCATTTATTATTAATGGATTTCCATATTTTTCAGGGTTCACTGCCAGTTAATGAAACTGTTTGCAAGGGGAATCGAGGAAAACTGTAAAGACGAAGCTGCCTACAGCCAGAGTAATGCTGAACAATTACTATAGACGGTGCTCCTCCAGTGGGGAGAAGAAAAAATAAAAGCTCAAGGAAATTGAGTAAATATGCATTTTAGTCAAATTGACAAGTATTTTAAATTTTTTTTTTATGGCTTCAGTATAATTTTAGGCATCTTACTGCATTGTGTCATTTTTTTAAAAAACATTGTAGTCATTAGACTATATCTTGCAGCAATGTAATCTAAGTTATGTTAGAAAAGAGAGGATTGGCATATATATATGTATTCACAATGACTGATAAATTCTCTGTGCTTTTCTAGAGAGCTAATCTAGGAGTTGTGTTGCAATAATACCTAAATGTTATAAAACATTGGACTTTCCATTGTCATCAAACCAAGATATCAAGACAAGATATTTTCAGTGTCTGAGATGATGTTTTCTGCTGGGAGTGTTATGTAGTTGCACGTGGCTTAAATGCTGGACAACAGTGTTGCCATTCTCATCTCTTTTGGCTTTTTGGGTTTTTTTTTAGTAAAAATCTTTCATTTCGTAATTCTGACTATACCTTGCAACTTATCAATGCAATTCAAATACACATTCCTGGCTTTAAGTAATAACAATAAGAGTTTAGAAATACTTTTTTTAAAAAGCACATCTGTATACAGATCATACCTTATCCTGTATATTCTATTTATAAAGGCTTCCTTGCATGATGCTTTTTGGGATTATAAGGAGTTTTATGACTGTTTGGGTGATACCAAACACCGCACACAGCAACTGAAATGTCTTGCAAGCATCTTGCAGGGATACTTATAATACCAGGAAGGCACAGGCAAAGGAAAATATAAATATCTTCTGAAACACCAGCAAGTTTTACATTTTTTAAAACGTCTAAAATTAACATATGAAAAGCTTCCCTCTTCAGTACACAAATCTTTGGAGATTCTGCTACGTATGTTAAAATGTCTTTGCAAAATAAGATGTTGGAATGTTCAGTTTAAAAATGTGATTTGATGATTAAATTTTTTAAAATAATGTTAATTTAACTAAATATGAAACAAAATAATTTGTTTTGTGAAGTCAAGGGAAGAAACTGGCATTCAATAAATCACAAATTCACTGTGCTGATTTGTTTTTATAGCAAAAAACATTAGACTATCATGTATAGCTATGGAGCGATTATTTAATTTGTGTATGGATTTGTGTATTGTGACACACACATGTTCTTTGTGTATGCTTGAGGCTAAATTTTGCTTTTCTCGTACATATTTATTCCTATTCGAGCATCGGGAGTTAGCCCCTGCTCTCTTCTGTCTTTTCTTAAATGTGTAGTTCTCTGTAAAACTCATTGCATCTGAGGGGTTTTTTTTGTGTCTGAACAGCTAATGATTCTCTGCTCACGTATATTTATTGGAACTTCTGTCATTCAGCTTGTATTAGTTTCATGTCTCTCATGTATTTGCTCTGTGTAAGCTGTGGTGATTGGTCAGTTTATTACTGAAGCACTTGAAAATTATTAAAAATGGCCGATTTTTTTTCCTACTGAAATTATTTACATTCCAGTTTTGCATCATATCAAAGTGGTGTGCTGTACCTTTGCTACAAAGTATTATTCATACTGCTCTATATGACAAAAAAGCACTTGCAAATAATACTTGCTTAAAGTACAGTCATTCAACATTTAGGATGTGTTTTTCATTGTTGTATTTCAGAGAAATACTTGAATACTTTTCCAAAAGTACTGCTGTTTACTTTCCTTATTAATGCAGTGAGTTGAAATGTTGATTGATCCAATGTTTTCCAGACATATGTAATATAAGTGTTATGTATACTGTATTTTTAAAGCCATGTTTAAAAGTGAAATAGTATACTTGACCTAAGAACCTCATTGAAAAATGAGATTATGCAGTTCTACAAATGCAAATATTTTTTGAAAGTATCGGTTTTTTTTAAATTTCTGTAGTTTGTTTTGGTCTATCCATGAACATTGTGAGAGAACCCAGGCTTCAAGTTACTGTAGTTCTTGTGCAGGATATGATGGTGCACACTCATCTCACCAACAGATGAGGGCATTTATGAGGCAAGTTTTGGTGTGGGATCACATTCCTATCCAGATCACATTCTCTTAAATGAGAGCAGGAGTAAATACTTTCCATTCGTTTACTACTTGAAAAATGGAGATTTAATCTAATTGTGAATGTATATTGAAATGCTTTGAGTATTTTTAATATCTGAAGCTGAGTGCTTGGTGTTTCCAAAGAAAGCCTCAGTGAAGGCCTCCTTTCTGAGAAACGAGCCACCAGAAAAGGAGGAGTAAAGATCGTTCTGTAGTATGGTAATGAAGTGTGAAGTAAATAATAAAGGTGTTGCAACATAATGAAGTGAAAATGTCTTAGGTAATAGAAAAGCTGCATAGTTGCATTTGAATAATTCTATTTGTAGCATATTATACTAGCAAAGCATCCTATGTGAGTTGTATGAAATGTCCAGTTTATTAAGAAGAGAGCCACATAAGTAATGTCTGCTTACATTTTAATTCTACTTTTTTTGTTTCTCTGAATGTAGTCTCAGTATGGAAATTATGTATAGGAAAACCAAGTTTGATTTCCCTCCCCCGCCTCCCTCCAATCTTGCTGGCTTCAAGATTAGAAAATATGTTCTGTTTTATGATGCTAGGGCATTTCATTGAAAAAATAAAATCATACAGCAATACAGTGGTTTTCTTCTTTTCACAACTTGATTGGGAAAAATATCTACCTTTTGTTTGGCAGGAATCTGGCACTAGTGTGCTTGGTGTAACAAATGTGGGCAAATTAAATCAGGTGAAGTAATTCATAAGCTTCCATTTGGGTTGAGGACAGCTTTGTGCAAGTGTGAGTGTGGACAAACACTAAGAGTGAAGGAAAGCAACTAGCGAAGCTGGACTTACACTAAAACTAAGCAACTCTACCAAGGTAAACTAAAGATTGAAGGGGGAGAAGAAACTTAGTTTATAATGCAAGTATTTAGAGTTATTTATTACAGAAAAATCTAAACTACAAAAAGTGAAAGAAAACTACTGCTTTAAGAGGCATTAAATATGTATTTATACTATAAATAGTGTATATAGTAAATAGATGGGGGTTTTAGAATTTCATTGCAATAATTGTTACAGATGTAGTACATATTTTAATAAGTAAAACATGTTAGTTGTAGATGAACAGTGGGCACAGAAAGAGAATGTGCTTTTCAGCACTGTAGACACAGCTGCTTTTGAAGTGTGNGAGATTCCCCTGCAGCCTGTGGTGAAGACCATGGTGATGCAGGTTGGCCCCCTGCAGCCCTTGGAGCAGGAGAGAGAGAACTGTTACAAACTAACCACAGCCCATCCACCCTGTGCTGCTCAAGGTTGGGGGGGGAGGTGGAAGAGTCAGGAGTGAAGCTCGGTGAGAAGAAGGTGGGGAGAAGGTGGATTTAGGGATTTAGCTTTGGTTTTATTTCTAACTATCTTACTCTGTCTGTAATTGGCAATAAATTAAATTAATCTTCCCTAAGTCAGGTCTGTTTTGCACCTGACTGCAATTGCTGAGTGATCTCTCTGTCCTTCTCTCAACCCATGAGCTTTTCATCGTATTTTCTCACCCTGTCCTGCTGAGGGAGAGGGACAGAGCAGCTGGGTGGGCACCTGACTGGCAGCCAAGGTCAACCCACCACACGCAGTTATGCAACAAGGCAACGTTTGCAGGGATGTCTCATGGTGTGAATGGGAAGATGATATGTAGAATGAGAACTTTCTCTGAACATCTCTGTCTTGCAGTTCAAGTATTATTTCCCTAGAACTCCTGCCTTAATCCCTGTGAAGTAAATGAGTAATAGGAATTAATCATTTTTATTCTCATTAGTCACATTGCTCTTATTTCAAATTTTCAGCAGAATAGCTAAGTGCATTTAATAGATTCTAACTGGCGTTTAAGTTGCAGTAAATGAATTCTGTCCTTAACGAAGCGACAGTCTCTCCAGACTTCTGTCTTACCCACTGACATGCACATGACATACATTTTGCAAAGGCTTATGTGTGTTCTTAATTAGTGTCACTAGTCCTGTTAATCAGAAGGGGGTGGGGCATTCGTTCTGCAAACAGTCATGCCTTTCAAATCCTCTGCAATGAGAGGATTAACATTTTTTTTTTATTCCATTTCCTACTGTTTAGAAATGATTCCTAATATTTACATACCAAAATCTCCAGCAAGAGGTTGTCTTCAAAAGATGTTTGCTCCTTTAAGGCTTAGATGTCTGAAAGGGTGATTTGTTCTTGTTGGTAGCTCTTTCACCTAAAGTGCAGTTTTGTGCCTTATTTCATAGGAATTCTCCACCCATAAATAAAATGAATCGTTTTTTTTTCTCTTTTTTTTTTAATGTACAGAAGACTTCAATAGTGTGGTACAGGAAAAAATGGAAGGGGAAAAATAATTATTCATAAAGGAAAAATACTGAAGGAACAACAGAAGTGATGCAAATTAAAAAAAAAAGAACGTGCAGACCAAATTCTGGAAAGAGCACAACTGCAAAACAAATTTTAAAAAGAAGAAAAATAGAAGAAGAAATAGGAAAACAAAATACAGATTTTTTTTTTTTAATTTATTTTTCTGGAAAGCAGTGCCCAGGCGTGTGTGATTAACCGCACAGTAAAGCTAGCATTAAATGTTTGAGCAGATTGCTAGAAGTTTGACTATTTACAACTGGTAGGCAGAATAAAAGCTTTCTCACTGTTGTGAAGATGTATTTCTAAAAAAATGTTGGGTCATGCTCCGTACCTCTGCTCACAAACTTTACCAAAATAACAGAAGAGGTATTAAAGGAGAATTGTAAAAGCAGCTTCCTGTAACAATGTGCAGCATTCTGAAATGACTGTTCAATTTAATCTGCCAAATATTTATTTTTCATATTAATATTTAGCAGCTGTATTTTAGGAAAGGGCAGCTTGGGCAGCAAGAGGAAATGCTAGGTTAGTACTTCAGTGCTGCTGCAGTTAAGGTGGCGGGACAGCAACTCGCACCAGCTAAGGGTCTGCCCCGTAGCCCTTGTAACGTCAGGGGAAGTTCCCACAGAAAATGATTGCATACAGAAATACTGATGCCCTTCCTGGTAGATGTTTGTGTCACCTATTTTTCTGAGCTTTCAGTGTATATTCTGCAAAGCAGTTTAGCCATCAGAACAGATTGCTTAAAGATTTTTATAGTTGGAAAACTTCGGTTACTCACTTAACTGAATCTCCCTTGGTCTATTTAAGCATGCTTGCTCTGTCCTTAGTGGGCACAGAGAACAGCTTGTTGCCCTCAGGGAACTTCCCTACCTATGCTGTTGTGTTCCCTCTCAGTCTTCTGGTTCTTTGCCTAAGCAGTATTAATATGCAGACAGAGAAGGAAAAAACAGAGTATTTGAGCACATATCAATATCAAGAAAAACTGCTTGAAGCTTGTTTTTTGTTTACCATCAAAGAAGGGACCCTATAGAAAGAGAGCTGGTATTGACAGGGTTGCTCTGAAAAAAAAGAATGAGTATCTGCATAAAGTCTTCAATCAAATTAGATACTGTTAGTTCCTAGATACCATGTTTTCACAGAATGCTGTCTGGAGCTCTGATGGATGCATTTAGAGTAGGTATCTCCCCTCAGCAATACCTATCAGATAAATAGCTACTCTGAGGGTTACACTGCTGGTAGATGCTGCCCTGCCCCTAGCCCAAGAAGAATCAACCCAATAAAATAAGCAGCTCTCAGGTGGTTGGAGCCTCCCATTTCCATTTCATCTCGTAATGCTGGAATCTTCAAGGGAAAACAGGCAAAACCTGAACACCCGGGTGTTGCTGTGGTTGCAATTTCCTAGTAAAGGCTTTCAGAAAATTCTCAACACATTGGTAGCAGGATCAGGAAAGAGTAAACATAGGCATATTCTCTCACCAGAACAGCAGATTGTGGTGTTTGTTCTCCTCTGTGCGTAGGCAAAGCTTTGAGCTAATGAAGAATTTGTATTTTTTTCTGCATGAAAGAGTTTACAGAATTGGTGAAGGAAGGTGAGGCAGGGAGAAAGCACAGGCCTGCTCTGTCTGTGCTCAGAGGAGTCCATCCTGAGGCTGTTATGGTGAGAAGAGCAGGCAGTAATGCTTCCTCTGGATGGACTAGTGCAGAAGAGGGATGGGGTGAGAAGGAATATCAAAAGATCTGTGGCTGTGCAGACTCAGCAATCCAAACTCACCCTCCCCAGTCAACAAAATGTTAGAACAATGTAAATTGCTCGGGTTTTGGGACTGAAGGCCATTGCTGTCTGCCCTGCCTTCATTTGCTGGAGGAAATTTCACTGGCCTGGGATAAATCTGTCCTGTAACGCTGTTGTGAAAAAGCACAGCAGGAATTTATTAGCACAGTAGACTGTGTTCATTTTTTTCACTGGAGCTAAAAGAGAAGAAAAGGGAGGTGATGAAAGGGTTGTTGATTCACACTGTCCCTTACTGAAAGAACCTGAAACAATGCATCTTACATTACACATGCAACAGGAGTGGGAGGCTACTGCTGCTTTTATTGATTTCTACCAGGGTTTCTGATTTCTACTTTCCAACAAAGGCTACTGAGATACCAGAATTCCTTTCTCCACTTGGCATGGGTGGGGGCTAAGGAAATGAATGTTACACCCATTCAAAAGCACAAATAGCTGTATTTGAATTCCCTTCAGTCCCAGGACACAGCATACATCCCTCAGTGGTAACAGCCAGAGCTTCCTGTAGAGGGGAAAATGCCTCCCTACACCCTTAGTGCAAGTCAGCAGTGAAAGGAACTACAGTTACTGTGGTTTTCATGTTTCTTCTAAAGCCACCCCAGTGGGAATGCAATCTCTACTGTCTTCATAAAGACTTGGAAACACACATCAGGTCACAATGACCCCTGCAGTGCCCTTTCTGCTGACGTTGACTGATGTCTTAGTACCAACAGGCTGTGGCCCATGTGAAGATGCGATCAGAAGACATCCATCAGGAAACAAGGTTGCCATTATCTTTGAACAAAGGCCACAGACATTTTAGCAGAAGAGAAGTTGTTGTTGATGACCGTGCAGTTGTTGTCTCTCATACATGTCGAAATGTGTGCTGGGAAACCCTGGTCTGTACCGGGAGAAAGATGTGGATATCCTCCATGATGGTGCAGCCAATACTGATGAGCAGGAGTGGTCTGTAGTCATCAGGAGCACTGATGAGGAAGGAGTACGTCTCGCAAAGGCCCTTATGTTAGGATGTGCATCTCATTGATGGCTCTGACGTAAGTCACAATCTGCCTCCAGAATGCAGAAGTGACAGTGGGAGCAACAACCAACAGGGAGCAGACAAAACAGGTTATACAAAATAGAGGAGATGACAGAGGTTGTGTTAATGATGTCTATAACGGACTTGCTGACTATGGGCTGCTGTGTGACAGGGGCTGAGAACAGCCAGCTCACTGAAGGGAATGCCTACTCAGTTGGGGGTGAGGGCCTGGAAACAAGTGCACTGGCAGTCCAGATCTTATGGCAGCTCTTGGCCAAAGATCTAAAAATTAACCACTGGTAGGTGGTTATGTTGTGCCAGGAAGGTTGAAAGGTCCTGATGCAAGTCCCAGATCTCTGAGACATAGCAAGCCTGATCTCATGAGCCCTCCTGTAACTTAGCCATCCTCTCTCATTTAAATAATGTCTAAGGCAGCATAACTCCTGAGATGCACTGGGGCACTTAGTGTGGTGGCTCTCCTGCCTGAAGCTCTCTCCAGCCTCCTCTTTGCTCTTTTGCCCTTCTCACCTCACATGAGTACCAGCCTGTTACAACTTACTAATGAGCAGGAAGATTGTCTGCACTGAGATGTTACTGCATCAAGGCCTGTTATGCAGGGCAGCAGGGTTTGTGTGGTGCAGAAGAGTTCAGATGGAGGAGCAGAGTCCTGTCTTGTGGGCTTATGTCACATGCCAGGTGGCATGGAAGTGTCATGGAGGGGCCCGCTGCTGTGAAGCAGCCATCAGGAGTGACTGAAGAGCAGCCCTACTGCTGCTGCCCCAGTGTTACAGCATATTTGTGACTGTGAGTATTTGGGAGCAATTTGACATGAGAAAATAATTGTGACAAAGCTGTATTTTCAAGGCCTCTTCATGCGGGTCTGCTAGAGGAGATGTTCAACTCTAAATAAAAATCTCAGGCACATTCTTGGATGTAGTCTGAGACCTATAAATAACATCAGATATTTTGTTGTAACCTCATTTTCTTCTGTTCAGGCACCTGTCAAGGTCTTGTTTTTCAGTCTTGGCTGACGCTGCCAACACACTGGTGTCAGTACAGAGAAGGCTCACTAACACTGAGCAATGCTAAACATCTGTAAACGACGCTGCTTCACACATCGCTAACTGGCCTAGGTTGGAAGAGCAGTGTTGAGAGGAAAAAGGCTCAGTGCACGTTGAGTCTAAAGGATGAGGCTTGAAAATGACACATCTAGAGAAAATTGCACACGCACAAGATTTGCCTTTGGGTAGAAGCAGATTATTTTGCGTACAAATACAACAGGATGGAGACAGCACAGATAACTCTGCCTATTGCTCTCTGATGTGCATGTTGATTGAATCTCTCAACCTGCGGTCTACAGTTACCATATTGGAAATATTGCTACTAACTTTCAGTTAGGAAAGAAATACAGCTTTGTTTTGGTTTTGGAGTCTTTGTATCACAAATCAGTGCCTATAATCCAGGAAAAGAGAAGATTATTTTTCAGTAAAACATCAAACAATGCCTTTACATGCAGTTATATACAGGTCACTTGTTTTCTCCACACCCTAAGCTGCAGTGGAGAGTTCTAAAGGTTAAATCATTTTATGAGAATAAACTCTCTGGTACACTGTTTAATAATTCTGCATGTTAATGTAAATACTTTTTTATCTACCTTACTGCAGTAACTGCTAGTTGGTGTTTTAAGTCTGACTTGGTCCTGCAGCTCCCTCTACTGAAAATTATTTATCTGGAAAATAACTCCACATTTCAGAATACAGCATTCATTTTTAAGGTAGTCTGGCAAATCCATTTCCTATGGTCCCTTACTGATGAGATCTGCACTAACATGCTTCAGTTCACATTACCTGTTACTTCACACTGGTAATTTCTACTTTTAATTTTATTTACAGGACTCACTGTGATCAAACAATGATAGATGCTGCACAGCTGTTTTTTGGCCAAAACAAAACAATTTGAACAATGTCTTCATTAAAAAAGGACAGAAACATACGCCAAATAGGGGAAAAGTATAACTGTAAATTTTAGCATCTGGAACCTTTAGATTCTTATTCAGATACCAGCTTTCTCAGCTGAGGAGAATTTGCCTGTACTGCAAATGTATTGGGTAAAGGTGGCTTAAATATTTGTTTCCACCAGGTCTCAGGAAGTTCTAGTTCTCAGTGAACAAGAGTTCACTGTGCACTGTCCTAAGCGAGAGTGGAAGAATGTAATAATTAAAGAAAATAAGCTTCCACATCTGTTAAGCTGATAGCCTGCAAGGACAGACCATGTCATGTATCATTTTCAGCCAGTGCCACATGGCATATGGGAGGCTGGGGCAAACCTGCCTAGAACTGGTGTTGCTTTTTCTCTCCCTGCCAGTTCTTGGCTCCCAGGCTCAGCCCCATTTGCTCCTTTTACGGCCATAGCAGCATTTCTGAGTGCTCCTCATCTCCTCCAGCATTTCCCCTTGCTTAGCCAGCACACCTTGGCACATGCCCTCAACGCTGCCAGTTTTTCTCTTCCTTCCTTCCTCATTGCTGTCCTTACCTCTTACTATTCCCAATGCTTTTTTTTACTGGCTCCTTCTGGAGTTCAAGTACGCTATCCTTAAGTACTGGCCTGATGACATTTCTCTCTGTTCCTTTGATCTCCTTTGCTCCACCTTTGATACTCCCTTGGTCTGGCTGCCTACTGCTCCAGCACATGGGCTATCAAGCTCTTCTTTATGTTATTTTTCTTCTGGAACTTTTCTGCTTGATTTTGGGATACAGACTTAAATCTGAAACAAAGGATTTACTTACATGTCTCTGAGAAGAGGTGTTTGGCATCTGGACACGTCCTTGGGCACCCAAGTGTTTTACATAATGGTATATCCAAGCTATACTGAGCAGCTTTGGGTTTGTGGCTTTGTGAGTGTCTTTCTGCCTGAGTATTTGAAAATTTTCCAAAACTCATTTTATCAAGGGGAAATATGGATGTATAATAAATGAATGACAATAGCAATAGGAAAATATTATTCATTATGTAGAATTCAATTACAAATAAGTGCATATTCTCCAAGGGAGCATTTAAATGCTGAGTATCACTGGCATGAGGCTATGTAACATTACTGTCAGGCTAAGGTACTGCCATATTCATACTTCTTTTCTGTCTGAAAGACTGGGTTAAAAAAAGCACGTCGCTCTGAACAGTGAGCTTTTCTTACTTATTTCTACATTAAAAGGAATCTCCAAGGAAACAGAAGTACTGTGTGGCGCTGCTAAGATGTTTGTTCCCTCTCTTAACCTTCCAACAGCCATTTTTATTGAAAGCCTTAAAAAAAATAATGATTTCTTTAGCATGTACAAGTATGGACAATATAAATGTCAATATTTATGCTCTACATATTTTCTCCTGTATAGCAGAGCAATGATATATGTGTAAAAGCAATTTTGCAGAAAATAGGATAGAGTGATTTCAGTGCAAATGTTCCTAGCATTTATTGCTATGAGCTGGCTTGTTTACAATGGGATCCATAATCCACACAACACTTGATTGAAGTGCATCCTAATGTTTGTAACTGGATTTCATCAGAAACCATAAGCTGTAAAAAGGAAAATGGCTGTTCCTATGGCCAAAAGGGCTGTGTAGTCTGTGCTGCGTGTGGATGTCTTTTAAATTCAGGAGTATTAAGATCCCTGGGGCCTCTAGTGGAAAATGATGAGAAAGAACACAATGCTGTCAAAAAGGTAGCAGGAGAAGTACCAATCCATCTGACCTGGGGGGAGCAATGGGGGAATGATACAGAGCAGAGAAAAGCACAAATCAAAGCCAGACCTCTACATATTTGTGTATCCCAGGTCATACTGAAGGCTCAGCCAGTGGCACGTTGATTGCAAAATCCAAACTGACTGCACTTTGGAGCCTTCAGCACATCACCATTCCTCTTCAACAGCCCTACGTAAAGGTTTTGAAATTCAGCGGCTCCTCAACAGAGACTTCGGAGGTGAGAACCACACTGAACACCAGATGATTTCCTCCTGTTCTGAAGGGCAAAGGGACAAGACATGGGTGGCAGGTCAGCTACATCCTCAGCTCATGGAAATCAGTTTACCATAGGTGAAGATCTGCTGCTCTGCTTAGCCAATATATGTGTTTAACCTAAGTACATATCAGGAAGTATTTCACCAAAATTGTGAACAGGTTTTGCATCCATGGTGTGGCCTCTGGAATTGTGTTCCATCAACTTTAGCAAAGTAACTTTTTATTCTTCTTCAATATACCCTGAACCCGAGGAATTAGACTAATAGGAGTGTTAGGTTCATTTCCAGATGGGTCTTGAGTAAGGCAAATTTGCATTTTCTATTGAATACACAAGCCCATCTAAACAGAGGAGAGGAGAAGACGGCCTATTGACATTACGTAAAGGTGGTGTATCAGTTTAAAGGGTTCTGTTTGCCTAGAAGAGTGTGAAGGAGACTATTTAATTACCTGTCTAGGGTTGACAAAGATAAACACTCTGTTATTATTCTATGTATTTGCTTGTAACTCAATTAAGGATGTGTACTTAATTGTATCACCAATATGAAGAAATAAGTGTTAAGGTGTTTGAAAGCTAGAGGAAATGAGATGTCCCTCAAGAAACATGAAAGGTCAGGGAGTAGAGAAAGCAAGGAAGCATAAAATTATTGCATTGGTATTCAACTAAGATCAGAAGTGAAGGGCTGTGTTATCTGAATTCCCAATTGTAAGGTTGAATTGAGGAGTTAACAGAAAAAGTGCGGGCTTACAAAGCAGAGCGACACAGCACAGCAGCATGAACTAAATCAAACACGTCTAGCTATTCTGTCAGTGGTGAAGGAGAGCTTATGTTCTCGAGTTATTTCAGTTACACTGAATCATCCCTGACATATCTACAATATTTGCTGTCTTCTGTGTACAACACTCTTGAATGATAACATTTAATGCATGGCACTAAGTGATCAGCCTATTTCATTTTTCTGCTTCTCCATATTAATTTTACCTTTAGAAATACAGTAACAACAAAGGAGATGAGGTTGTTTGGTTTTTTTTTTAATTTAAGATTAATGTACACACAAGGCGGTCTGATTATCTCCCTACCTGTCCCTTTCAACGCGCTAAGTCTTCAGCATGGATTATGACTGCATATATCATACAAGCCAAATTGGTTAGCCCCACCTTCATCCAATGCACATTAGCCTTAACTTTTTGCATAGCAAACACAGAGGACAGGATGTATTTCCCTGTGAGAGCTGTGCTCTCCGTAATCCTGCCCCTCGGACACTGGCTGTTCCTGCCAGCATCTGCACAGGGAGGTGATCCCAGCCCACCAGCACCAAGAGCGATACGATACAACAGCAAAGCACAGTGGATGTTGCCCCTTTTGTACGGCCCCGCAGCAGGACAGCCAGTGCTGGCCAATGTCCCGTAATTGCACCCAGAGCTGTTATTTTTAGGAGCAGGCTTAGAAGAGTAAGTCATTAGGTGACTTCTTACTGTTTCTGACTATTTTCCCTTCCCGCAGAATCAAGTGTTCTCATCGCTGCAGGTCTGAGAGGGCGCAGAAAGCAGGCAGGGGACATCACTTGGCCACGTTGGGAGGGAAATGGCACTTCTGGGATGCTGTAACAGCAGAGAACCGAGGTAAAGGGTCTTCCCTGCTTCCACCCTGCCATTACAATGTCTCCATCTAATCTTCCTTTTGACACACCTGACAATATAGACATGTTCTTTGCAACCCCAGGAGACTTCCCCAGCTGCAATTTATCACTGAAATAGTTTGATTAAATTTAATTTTGCTCCTTATAATTTTTTTCTTAAATTACCTCAGCACTTTCAGAGGAAACTTTTTTTTTAAATCCATCTGACAGCTGATTGTTTTGAGGTTCTTTTTACAGCATCTGACACAGCTGACACCACTGTTCTTATCATAAATATCTGCCACATTAGTTTAAAGCTGTGATTAAAGCTGCTCCGTATTCTGCTGGCAAGGCAGCTGGACCTGCACGAATTACGATAATAACCACAGACGCTCCTTCCTGAGAAGATTGCTGTTTCTGTAGCCGTGTCAGACAAGTGCTGCCTTTTAAGAATGATTGCTCAGCTCTAAATGACATTTTTGGCTTTCTTTTAGAAAAGTAAGTTATTTATTTTCCTGTGATTTTAACTAAAGAACACTATCATCCCTAGAGAACAATTTTGTTTTTCTGCACCGGAGCAATTACTTTCAGCTGTATCAAGGGCATGTAAAAGTCTGTGTGCTTTCATGGGTTTGAAAAACATCTTCTCTTAAGGACTCCTAAGCTAGTTTCTCTGTGGCTTTCACCAGTCCCACAATTTCAGAAGCAGATAGCTGCATATCATCTGGCCAACACTCCCTTACCGTTCGCTATTTGTGAGAAAATACATATGTAACCGGGAGATGGTTATACTCAAAGTTGAAGCAGGAGATGAATGTATATGGTTATGATGCCATCATTAAGACAGCAGAACTTTGTCTGGAAAAGCTGTTCTCGTACAGGACAATAATCACAGAGTCATAGAACAGCCCAGGTTGGAAGGGACCTCAAAAGATCATCTGATGCAACCTTTTGTGGGAAAGAGAGCCTAGATGATATTATGTAGCATCCTGCCCAATCGCATCTTGAAAACCTCCTATGATGGGGACTGTACCATATTCCTGGGGAGGTTGTTCCTGTGAATGATTGTTCTCACTGTAAAATAATTATTTCTTACGTTGAGATGAAACCTCTCTTGGTGCCTGCTGCCCCTTGTCTTCTCCATATGGCTCCTGTGAAGAGAGAAGAGAGCCTCCATCTTCTTCATAGCTGCCCTTTAAGTACTGGAACACTGTGATGATGTCCACCCTGAGCCTTCTCTTCTCTGGGGAAAGAAAACCTAACTCCTTCAGTGGTTCTTCAAAGGGCAGGTTCTCCAACCCTTTGATCATCTTCATGGCCCTCCTTGGGACCCTCTTCAGTCTGCCAGGTCTTTCTTGAATTGTGGGGACCAGAAGTGGACACAGTACTGGCAGCATGGCCTGACAAGTGCTGGGGGGAGTCACAGAGCCTGCAAGAGGGCAGCAGATGGAGAAATTGCAAATTTAGCAGGAACCGAAGAGCTTCTGCCTTGCACAGGGGCAAGATACCACTGACTGACAGCAGCTTGACTCTCTGAGAGGCAACATCTCTCATCTTCCACTTCTGCCAAATTTCTACCAGCCAGCTTCATCTGCACTTGGGTAGGGTGCTAGGGGACCACCACGCTGGCAGGACTCTGGCATGTCTGGGAGAGCCTCCACACCTTTTATGCAGAGAGTGACGGCACCAGCTCCCCTCCCAGCAGTCAGCACAGAGCACGAGCTTTAATGCTGCACTGCCCAGAGCAAGGAGGTAAGCAATGCAACCTTCAGTGGCCATGTTGTGTGTGGCCATAGCCATTGTATAGGTAGCATGTATATTCCTGAATAGGGCTAGTCCCTGATGCTGAAGAGAGGAGAACAGGACCACAGAGCTGAAGGCAAGATGCCCTGTCAACAGCAGACTGTGTATCTGCACTGGTAGTTGATTACTGACATGAATCAGGATCATATTGATGAACAATCCACTGAGAGAAGGTTCTAATAGTACAACTCCTAAGAACAAAACATGTATATATCCAGATCAATCTATAATTCATACTTACCAGAGGCATTTTGACACTCAGTTCTTGCCACACTGAATAATTAATATATTCTTTGTGCTAGAAGTAAATAATGTACATGAAACATACCATCCACAAAATTGTATTAAATTCATAAGATCATGCTATTGCCATCTTCTCATGACAACTTCCAAAAAAAAAAAGCAACCCACAAAACCAGAGTGGTAAACAATGACAAAGCAAAAAATAATGATACATGTAGTCTGGGTCATTCTTAGGTTCTTTCAGGTTTTCAGACAAAACACATGGTCAGCAGCTAGAGTGAAGATTCATGGCTTGCATTTTGTTGCAAATCAATTTGTTCCCATGTCTTCCCATCCTTTAGCCATATCGCACTTCAGTGTAAGCCTCCCAGTGCTACAGAGCCCAGTTGCTCAGGCCCAGGTGGAGTCCAAGCACTGGAGTCCACAGCTCTTGCCATAGCAGCTGCTTTGTTTGAGTCCTGTGCTCAGCTGAAATCTCAGTCATCATTTTTCTGGTCTGTTTAGACCCCTTGGATTAGAAAGTACTGGAGAAAAAATATAATAAATGTTTTTGGCAAATAAAATTGATTAGATTGGTACAAATAAGCTGGTTGCATGTGCTGACAGGGAATCGTTGCATTGGGGAGAGCACTAAGGCTGTGGGGCAGGGCGACGGTGCATGATCTACATGGGGCTGGCCAGGGAAGGGTGGTGACCTGGGCTGGAGAGCAGAAGGAGGGAGTTGTACCTGAGGACACACACAACAGGAGACAGAAGACAGGACCTGAATTCAAACTGCCATACTTGGCCTGGTGCATTTATCTCTAGTAACGGCTCAGATGATCTAAAGGAGCAGGCTTGGGCATGGCAGGAGACTGTCTGGTTGCTAAATTCTCTGACTTTCATCTGCAGTCCAGCTTTCAGGTCTAATGGACAAGGCCTGCATCAAAAACCTCGGGCCAAGCAGGGCATGTTCGTTATGCAGTGTCTTTGCAATGGCCTTTAGACAGGCTGTCAGCAGAATTAGTCACCACCTCTCCTGAGATGTCTGTGAAACCTACCGTAAGTATTCTGGCCGCTGGCTCTTTTCTGTGCATGCCCAGGCTGATGACTAGTATCAGTTAGCACGTGGTCTCTGAGGAGATTTGTGAACATGCTCTGCAAGTACATTAAGCAATTAATTTGTTAGCATACCTTCTAAGGCCCAAATTAGACCATGAGTCCTTTCTCATCCCACTAACCTGAGGCTGAGGGATGGAAAGGACTTGTGAGCCAGCCCCATGGTGCTGTTTCCACCTATAGACACCATGACAGCAATGGCCAATTGCTGTGAGCAGCAGCACTGCACTCACACACTTACATCAAATTCCTGCTGATGCCTCCTGTCCTGTGGCAGTCAGTCCCAGCCCACTGTCACTGAGTCAGTCTGAGTGACAGCCATAACTTCTTTTTCTTCTCCTCCATTAGTTCCTTCCACATCTACCCTCTCTGTCCTTGGCTCCTCAGCTCCTCCAAGCTCTTTGACATGGTGCCCACTGCTTGCTGGGGACACAGGCAGGCTGGCTTGTGTGTGGGTGCAAATCTGAGCACAGGGCAAGATGAACTGGCCATATCCCATCAATTCTGGTCTGGAGGGATCTGGAGGCTGTGTGTGTGGCTTGTTTGTGTGCCTGGGAAGCCAAATGCATGGCAGCTTCTGACACAAGGCAAAAAAGATCCATTGTGGTCTGTGATGGCAGAATATTTACGACATGGCATGCGTGGGGGAAGGCTTGCTAGACATGCAACTGGGTTTGGGTAAAAAAACTCCTGTGTGACTCTTTGGTGCCTCTAGGGATGCTGCTGAGAACTTCTGCCTCCCCAGGCTTTTCTGTGGGCAGTACCTGTGAGGAGTAGGGAGCTGAGTATGTGAAACTTTTTACTTACGCCATAACTCCTTCTTACTTACTCCTGACTTACTCCAGGAGAGTTAGAGCCCACAGCCTGGGCACATTCCCACCTCTTTCTAGGGGTAGCCTGAAAACATGAAAATTACAACATGGATGAAGCATGGGGTCCTGGTGACCCAAGCTGGAACGTGGGCAGTGGTGAGTGCTTGCCTCTCCAGAGACTGGTGCTGGAGTAGCACTTGTGGCTGCGGAAGGCAGCTTGCCAGGCAGTCCCGGCCTTCATCGGGATTTCCAACAGATGGATGACTGTGGCTTTCAGGTCTGTGGCCAGCCCCTTTTCCATCCATGCTGTGCCCCTTTACTACCTACTGGGCATTTGTGGTACAAAGGAGCAGGTCTGTGCCCCGAGCTGGGGAAAGGCAGGGGATGAGAGTGCCATGTGATGGACTGCATGCCTTGCCATCACCCCTCAGGCATGAGGGTGCTAGCTAGTAAATGAGCCTAAATGGGGCTGAGCTGCTTGAAATGAGTGCCTAGACATCAGGGGTGTTATTAGCAATCCAGAGAAATTAGATCTGCGGTCTGGGGCAATTGCATCGTAACTGAATGTAGGTTCATACCCAGAGGGAGAAGTTTCTACTTTGGGAGCCTAAACTAGGGCAGATGAAATTCAGTCACTGGGTCTATATACAATTAATAATACTCTCAATACATTTAGGCCATTTTTCTCTTTGTCTTTTATTTCAGAACAGACACTCTTTATTATTTTATTAATTTTCTTATATTACTTTATAAAGTAATTCATGTACAGAGTAGATTACTTGTGATGTTTTTTTCACTGCCATATGGCTTGATGAAATGGCCACGAAGGCTTGCCCATAGCTTGCAGAGCAGCGTGAGGCCAAACGATGCGGCTCGGGGGTGCTGCCTGCCCCAGCTGTACCATAGGAAGGTACTGACGTTGGCCTGGCACGTACCTAGCCTGGGGCCAAAGTCTGCCCTTAGGAGGAACACAGCAGAATTATGTTCTCTCAAAAATATTACAAATATCACAGGCTTTTATCGATTCTGTGAGTTCTTATAAATTGGCCATATAATTCTATTTCTAATACAGTCTACGATGTCTTGAGGGGACTGGGTCATTTATAGCAAAAGGGTCAGGATTTTACTCCTTGTTTTAGGGTATATTATGTCACTTCAGCTGATCAATTTTCACTACTTTGTTCCAGTTCTTAAAAAACATTTCACGTGGGTGTTTTGACCTCACAAACCAGATGTTGGTATTACTCCTTGCAGCTTCACGGGGGGGAGGATGGAGGGCTGCTGTTTTCTGTGATTATTGTGGGAGTTTATTACTCAAGAATGGTTTGTGTCTGGCTAATGCACTTTTTCTCCACAGCCATTGCTTTTAGACTACTTTCTTAATTTGTTCCCCTTCCCTAAACCCTGTGCTCAAAGGTTTCTGTTTATGCTTTCTGTCTCCCACTGGCTGTTCAGGCCAGTTCTCAAAATGAAGACAAGCACCTCACCGGACATAGGCTGTACTGCGCGTACAGGTGTCCAGCTGTAGGCTGTGTTGTGTAAGAACCATCATTTAAATTAGTCAAGAAAACAGGAAAATGCTGTTTGTTTTTGGTTTTTTTTTAACATTTTCAAGTGACAGGTCATGGAACAAAGCAATAATTATAAAATGTCACACTATTATAAAAACAAAGCAACAAACATTTATAATTAATTAAAAGTAACAAAGGAAGGACTAGAATATAGGAGTCATCTAAAACAACAGCTGAGGTGTTGTTTGCAGGAGCTGGACGTGGTGCGCTGCTCCTCTCCCAGCATGAGATCTTCAGAGGCTGCTGGGGTGCGGATTGTGAGTGCCCCTCTGTGCTGCACTCTGGGAGGGCATATTGCCAGACACAATTAAACATAATTAATGTTTTTCCTTCTTAATTAGACTGTAGAACACTTATTGCCAACCTCTCCCAATGCTTGCTGTTGAAAGCAAATTATTTTGAGAACATTTTTAATGTAACTTTTTTGCAAATTGCTGAAATCCTTACCTCTTCTTCAGTGCAGCTGATGGCTTGAGACCAACCAATAGACCCCAGCAATAGAAGGCGGCTCACAAAGAGTATAAAAACTAGACAACTAGCAAGAGTATTTCAAAAAGACCAATGGCCTTGAGCTGGCTTCAACCCATGCATTCCTCCTTGACGACTGGGAATGTCCCCTATCATAACAGTGAGCATGTTACAGACACTGATAATGGGAATCACATTGGTATTGTGACTGAAATGTGTATGGCAATTGCTCTATTTTGCTAAATGAAACTTACATTTGTATTGTGTTTTCAGTGTATTTTGTATCACTCTGCTAAATCAGAAATCCCATGTAACATCTTCAAATAAGTAACTTTGACATTAAACATTACACCCTCTGTCCATGGCATATCCAAAAGAAGCTGGTGAGAGAGTATTGGAATCCAACATGGCTGTTCAATAATAAGATTATTTTGTAATTATGTTGTTCATAAGTTTACGTGACTTTGACTTTTGTCAGACAGTTTCTCATCAGAGAAACTTGCTTAACTAAATGCTACCAGCAATGACAACTGGCAACTCTAATTACACTTGACAGAGTACAAGACAGTGTTTTTTCTTCCTACCAGATGCTTCCACTGCTGCAGGCTCCCTCGCCACTAATTCCTGCCCCTGGTAGAACTTATTAAGACACGCACCTGTCATTTGGGACATCACAAATATCTGGTAGGACATGTAAAGTGTAGCAACATGCAGCAGAAGTGCCAGCGTAAACAGTCTCTCTCTGTCACAGAAGACTACCTTCAGAAGTGAGGATTTACACAGGATAGATGCTTGTCACTAAGGTAACGTGATGGTTCTGCAGCAGAGACAGTTGGGGGTCGCATCCAAAAAGGTATCAGGGTGCATCCCTGTCCAAGCATTTTAGGGCTGATGTTCTCTCATCTTCGCACAGTCATTTCTGCATCTTAACTGCCCAAGTAGTCTTGCAGACTCATGCTTGATTAAGTAGCTGAGGCAGATGGATGATCTGATGACTGCTGTGGTAAGATATTGCAAAGTAGACTGGCTCAATGTTTCTATTCCAGATAAATCACAACATAGCTATCTATCAGCATGCACAGATATATTTTCCCATTTTTCTTTGGTGTATGAATTTTTGCTTAATATCGCATTAGTTTGCCTTCAATGTTTAGATGGAACTGACCTAATTTTTGCTGCCGGGCACAAGGAAGGCAGAGCAATAAAGGTGTTCTGTGGGGGAAAGGAAACACACCATATTTCAAAGATCCTGGAACAATATTCCTGATGTGGAGCAAGATCATAAGAACAAGAAATGGCCATACACTGATAAGAAGGTTGGTAGTGAGACACTGGCAAGTTAAAAGGTCATGTTATTGGGAGAAACCCAAGCAACACCTCATCCGCTGATTGATTCATCTGTGGTTCTGACTAACATACACTGTTGTGAAATATTTTCCACTTGTCCCAACTGCTGTCTACTGCTAGTGCTTACTAATGAATTCTGGAAAGCATTGAGACATGCAGATCTTTAGAGCAAGTTTGCCCAGTTTTGTGAGTTTGTGCGAGTACAACTCCATCATGATCTAACTGAGGAAGAGACATACATGCTGGTGCTGATGGAGAGGCGATATTCCCTTATCTTCGTTCCTTCTTCCTAATAAACTTGCCCCAAATGATACACACAATGCAAAACCTGAAATTGAATTTTAGAACATTATGGGCTGTTCTTTGTTCCACTTTATACAGAATGAAAATTTGTGAAGTCTAGAAGAGGAGCTCAGCAATTTTGTGTTGTCTGTGTAAGCAACATCAGTGCATCTTCTCTTATTTCTCTTCTGCATGCAAAAATCAGGTGGTTCCTCCTCAGTTTTGTTCCTGTGGCTGTGAGAACTAAGTCAGTCCGTGAGCTTGTTACAGGGAAACAACCATCCAATGAGAAAGCAAAATTAAAACAATCTACGTAGAAAGTTTTGAGAGACTTTGATAGTCTAGAAGGTATATTTTTCATATCTTCCCATCCCAAGAGCCAAGAGCTTTCATGATTACTAGTCCAGATATTCTGAGCCCAGAAGTAGCCATAACATTTCAAAAATAGGTTTTATATGCTTAAAAATAATTCATACTTTAATGGTTAGAGATCTCAAAGCCTTCTAGACCTGGGAGACTGGGAATTTTTCTTTTCTATTGGCATAAAGGTTTCCATTTCTAGTCACGCCCAATATAGTATATATGGGGCATTAAACTCTGACATTTCTAGGCAAAGAAAATTTGTCACTGTTGTAGCACTGATTTTTACCTTCCCAATAGCTCACACAGGTGTCATTTTAGGAGAAACTCCATGTCTGAAACGAAAAAGAGGAAATATTAGCTATAGGGAGCTGTTCCTATTTGGGGACTGTTGAAATAAATCCTAGGTGATAGGGTTTGAGAAGCAGATATAGTGGTCAAAAGTGTATGATAAATTCAAATATAATGTATCACTGTAATTTAACACCCCATATCAAAATGCACTGCTACGTATCATCGGTCAGAGGTCTGTGTGTGAGCTCTGTTGACTGAGTCTCGAAGGACTGGGAGAGGCAGCAAATACAAAACTCAGTGGAGGACAGTTCTGGGCAGATTGATCTAAAGCAGCTGAGCAGGAGGTCCTCCTTCCCCGCGCCCGACGTCCCCGGGCTCACTCTCTCCGTGATGCTGAACTTGCAGGGTGCAGAACCAGGGCCGTGCCAGTGCTCTGTCTGTCCCCTCAGCACACTGGTCCCTGGGCACTCAGCAAAAAAAAAAAAACAGGCTGGATTTTTACAAACACCCACTGCCTTCCCCAGCTACTTTGTTAATTTTTCCTAACAGCCTCAGCATTGCAGCAGGGCTTGAGTAACTATTAATTAGTCATTATAGCAGTGCCAAAAGGGTTTCACTGGGTCAGGACTTCATGAGGCTGGGCGACACAGTCCCTGCCCCAAATCACACCCAAGAGAGTTCAATTGCTGTATTGATTATTTGTTTACCCTGCTAATACATGCTTCCACTGCGGAGCTGAGGAAGATAACACATATGGGCTTTCTCACCTGTTGGCCAATGCAAATTCCCAATGGTGGTCAGGGTGAAGTAGGAGAATTATTTTTTTTTTGGTGATAGCTTTTATTTTGAATGCCAAATGCATACAGAATACATCTAGGTTTTTAACTGTGGGTAATTAGATTACTAAGTTGTTATGATGTTAAATAAGTAAGCATGTAGACTGTGAGTGTGTAATGTTGAACAGTCATTTCTCCAGACTTTTTGCACATGTAAATACAGCCCAGCTCTTCATGCCTTTACTTCATCTATATGAACATACTGCTTTTAATGATAATGTTCTCCCTAATTTGTTCTCCCACTGGTTTACATTTCCTATAGCTAGTTTTTCAAATGTATAATGGCACCGTAGTGCTTAGGCAATTATTTCTGATGTCTGGGCATATTTATCAAGTGGAAATAAGTATTGATCATCTGTAGAGAAGGTCTCAGCATTCCTTTACATTTTCTGGCTGGCTGGCTGGGAGGGAAGTTCATTTTTATCAGTGAATTGAAGGTTGGGTTTGTATTCCTGTTTTCAGACAAAACTCATCAGGCCTTGTGGTTGCAGGTTCATAACAAAAACCAGTCATACCACCTGCTTTTCACAACTGCTGGCATTGATTTATTTGGCTGTTCTGTTTCAAATTTGGCACATCATGTTTTTATCATGTTTAGATCAAGAGTCAGTGTGAAAGGAGATAACTACTTTGCGTGACAAAGATTATTGTAAGGTTTTAAGTCTAAGTGCTTAATACATTTTTTGTTCATTTCTTTTTTAGGTGCATGTCAGCTACCTCAGCCAAATCAGATTTGTATTGCCTAAACACCTCTTGCCAGGAGTATCCTGCTGCTTTCAAGGATGAAAATTGACTTCTCAGCATGATTTGCAAGGTCCAGCATCACACCGGTACTAACAACCTGTGCTGGCTCCGCTCTTCAGCCTTCGCTGCTGAGGTCCTTATTGCCAGAGGGTTTTAAAAAATTGTGAAATCGCTGCAGACTCATGACACTCCAGTATAGCAAATGTGCATTACTACCTCTTTTACAGATGAAAGACACAAAACTAGAGGGAAATAGGAAGATAGCCCAAAACCTTACTGTGGGAAAACCATGAGTCTGTCTCCTGGTCTCCTTACTCCACATCTTAACTGTAGATCCATCATTTCCATCTATTTAAAACATGTTTGTACTACTGCTACTGCTGCTAATATCACTGTCTCAGCAGATGTCCTGCTTAATTTTCCCTTTCTCCTGTACGTTGCAGTGCAAAGGACTCTGGGGGAAAAAATGCTATCTAAGAATAGGTGTAACCAAATCCTTGGGGCATTCAGTAGGACAAAATTTCATTTCTGTAATACGCATTCCATGTGATATTTCATCATGTGTTTCCATGAAAAACATTCTGTGCAGCAGACTGTTTGCAGGAATGGAGCATAAGGAGTATTAACACAGAAAATTCCTGGAAAACTTTAAGTTGATGTTTTTGTACTGATTTCCTGAGAATTGTTTTTTGCTTTGTGCATATGTAACCACATGTTAAGAGGTGGGGAACTCATAAGAAGAAACCAGAAGCCACAGCAGAGCAGCTCACAGCTGGGAGGTGTCTATCAGCCGCAGAGAAACTGGCAAGCCATGGGGGCCAGATCCTCAGCGCCACTCGGGTACTGCTCTACTTGGCAGTATAAGGACTGTGCTGCCACCACTCAGCCTGGAGTGAGGTGCACAGGCTCCCCTCACAAATACTCCACTCAATTACCTAACACTTAAGCAACAGAATCATCTTCTTTGGCCAGTAAATGTTTGACTGTGTCTTCCTCTCCCCGCTGGTGGTGCAGGGTGTTGTGCAGGGCCAGCAGTGGGTGCTGCACCTTCAGCATGGCAGTGGCGAAGAAGGTGGCGGAATCAGTCACAGCTGGAGGGATTACGTGAACCAAAAGCTAGAAATACACTGCGAGCCACTTCGGCATTCTACATCCATTGTATTACCACGTGATGTGTCCGGTCTGCTTTTAAATCATTTTAGAGGAGTGACTTCTAACACTTTTCTTGGGAAGCTATTTCACAGTCTATTAGATATCCTTGTTAAAATTTAGGCTGGATAGTCAACTCAAATCTCTGTTTCCTCAGTTTCCTACCTTTATATGCAATTATACCCCTAAGAAATGCTCTGAACAATCTCCCTAATGACTCGGGTTTTGTACCTTTGAAGCACATGTAAACAGTTATAGCAGTTTTGGACACTGTGTGGGGCATCTCAAAATATTTAGCTCTTACAGTCTTCCTCCATGAACCATCCGCTATAGCCCTTATGTTAGGCATTTTATTCTTCTTAAAGTTCTTTGTAAAGTGTCATCATCTTCCTAGGTAGACTGGTGCCCAGGCCTGAGTCAAGCTATAATTTGTACAACAAAGATTTCATATTCATAATGTTTCTAGGCTGCATATAGTTTTAAATTCTGCTCAGTGCCCTAATTTCACCAGTAATTGTAACTTTTTTATTTTTTTAACCTTACACAGAAAGAGAAGTGAGCAGCTTTTCAGTTTAATTAGTTTGGTTTCTGACAGCTTTAATGTGCAATGCTGTAAAGAACTGCCAGGTTAAAAGATTTTCCTGGGGTCCATAGAACTGCAAAGGAAAATAAACACATTTTGCTTACACAACAGAAGCAACACTATATGGGATATTAACATATTTTCCTCCCTTTGTTTTCTTAAAGCACAGAACTGCTCTTTTTACAGTATAAAATAGGAACATGGGTTTGTCATCCTAGCTCCTAAAATAAACCATGCATAAACGTATTCATAGTACCATCCAGATATTTTTCACGACCGCATGACAGTCAGATATTACAGGCAAGATGCTGTTTGTTGATACTCAGAACATTCCGTGTCACTGCATGGTAGGAGCTCTTTCTGCATAACAAAATGCATGAGGACTCTATAGATGTTACTTGTAATGTTTTGGTAGAAAATTCTGTCTGGAATCAATAAATGACACATTTTATTTGAAAAAAAAAATGTACATGAATTGATAACAACACCTGATTCCAATTTCTTAATAGGCCTATTCTTAATGTGAGAAACTGTATGAAAAAAAGAAATGTAGTTCCAGATCCAAATTTTGGAAATGAATGTAATTGTGCTACAAATGACCCACAGGAATACCCTATGGACTTCAGGATGGTTTATGGTAGTTGGGAAGAAAATAACCTGAGATGATTCTGTGTAATTATTAATAACAATGATGATGAATACAGCAATAGTAATAATAATAATCAGAACAAAATTATGCAGAAGCTCAAGTCAGGACCTTGGCTCCACAGAGCTAAAACCATACAGAATCATTGTCATATACAGGATCACCTGGACTCTGCAATTTCTCACGCAAAGAAGGATAGCTTTTTTCCTTCAGGTGAGCAGCATTTCTGGAGTGCTCTAAGCACAGCCAGTATCATATCTGTCTTCTTCCTTCATTCAGTATAGTAAGAAAAAAATATGAACAAGCATGTGAGGAAAAAAAATATGAAAAGCATAGATGATATCTTTTTATGACTAGCATGATAGAATCCAACTTTTGAAAGACATTGCTTTATTACCTCTTCCTACTGTACTTTCACTTGAGGATATTTCCACCTCTCACCTTTTCAGCAAAATTTTACTTTCCTCAATATTCATTTCCTGGTGTCTGGTTTCCATCTTGCTGCTGATTGACACTTGAAAATCTAAAACACTGCCTGTAAATTCCAGCTCACTTACAGCTACTGATCTGTGATAATGTAACCTTCCCCCTTTTACCCAAGCTTTTCTTCATTGGAATGAAGCAGGTCACCAAGGAAGGCTGAAGCTATCTTCAGCAGTCCCTTAAATTAACCATGTGCTACACAATGGGAACTGGCTACCGATCACGTTGTGATCCATGTTGCTTCTGTGAGAAAGTGAGCAGGGACTGCAATTTTGGACGACGGTCTGATTAAAGCAGATGAGCCTTTCATCTGTTTTGATGCTTACTTTCAGATCGTGGTGCACCAGACTGCTGTGGAAAGCATGTAGACGAAAGAGATACAAGCATCTCTGTTGTGGTTTAACCCTGATTGGCAACCAAGCACCACACAGCCTCTCACTCACCCTCCCCCTACCCCAGTGGAATGGGGGAGAGAATCAGGGAGGGAAAAAAAACCAACCAAACCCTAAAACCCATGGGTTGAGATAAAGACAGTTGAGATAAAGACAGGTTAATAGGACAGCAGAGAAAGAGAAAATAACAATAATAACAACAGAATATATGATACAAGTGATACACAATGCAATTGCTCACCACCCAGCCTGCCCCCAAGCAGCAATCACTCACTCCCCTGGCCAACTCCCCCAGTTTATATACTGAGCTTGACATCAGGTGGTATGGAATAGCCCTGAGGCTAATTGGGATCAGCTGTCCTGCCTGCATTCCCTCCCAGATTCTTGTGCACCTGGCAGAGCATGGGAAGTTGAAAAGTCCTTGACTAGTGTAAACAACTGAAACCAGGACAATCTCTAAGGTGGGAGATAAGGATGAGTTTAAAGATGAAAAGGAAAAATTTTTTTTATTCTTCCAAATGGATAAAAATAAGCTTTGATTTTTTTTCTTATTTTATTTTTTTGGGGAGGAGAGGGGCAAAATATTGACATGGGACCATAACTCATAAGCTGAGCAAGAGATTCACGGAGCCCACCACTTCAAGGTGTTTTACAAAACAGACCCACCTACAACTCTTCCCTTTGTATGACTGTCACACATGGGTCATACCTGCTTACAAACTGCCAGAACTTGTACATGAGAAGACAAATATCTGAAAGCACAACATGGGCCTCTTCTGAATGGGATTTGGCTGGAGGCCTTTCTCTTTGTGTTTCTTTTAAGTTCTTCTGAATGCCAAAAGAAACTTATTAATGAGACTCATCCTCAATGTGTAGCAATAATAGGCAGAAAGCTGCAGACAAGTCAGTGCAGTGCTAGAAGCAACAGCAATGCAACGCCACTATCTTTCCTAAGTGATGCGGCATAAAGCTGGATTCTGGTGGGATCTGGTGTTCATCAATACTTGAGTTGGCTAATTTGAATGGGATAAAAATTCAGCCATTTCCACAGATGGAAGATATTGAAGCATTTCTTCTTCCCACGGAAATTCTTTATGTCATGTTTGAGTGAATTTACTTTGGCAAAATTCATGCTTCCTCGTGCTTTCTGTAAACTCTTCAGTTATTAAATGTGATGTGGGTGTTCACAGACAGTACATTTCAATGTACTTTCCTATATCAGGTCTCATATCTTACTCAGCAGTGTCAAACCCAAAAAACTTGGCACCATGCATGAAGCGATTTGAGGAGTATCTATCTGTCACATTTGCTCTGTCCATCTTTCTCCAGAGAAAGACATCTGCGGCACAGCCCGTAGTACTCCTGCACACACAAGGCATCCCTGCTGCTGCTGGGGTATGTTGTGGCTGGCAGCGACAAGTGCAGTGGAGGGCCCAGGGGATGGGAACGGATGTCCTTTTCCCATCTACTGGGAGGAAGAGACCTTCTGTCAGCATCTTGGCACAAGTTTCAATTCCACATCTCCAAATGAATCCAAATTTCACTGATTCTTAGATATTAGCTACCAGTTCACGGCAATGTTTTAATAAACAGACCTGTATGCTGGATGGATCAGAACCAGCATTATGGTCATCAGTGAACCACCCTGACAAAATAGTGCATCAATTACAACTACAAAGGAGCATCTAAAGTGTTCAAGTACTTAGAATACAAGAAAATATCCCCCTCTGAAAAGTCTGTGAGGCTTTGACCCCTTGCATTTTGTGCAAGGTTGGAATTAAACCTGAATATTGTCCTACCTAAAAAGTTGTAGAAAGGTGAATCTATAGATAAGGACTAAGATGAAACTGCTCTGATATGAAGCTTTTGTATTTGCAATTTGTATCCTTTCCAACACTGCTTACATCTTAATATTTGTCACATTAAAATTAGCATTGGCGAAAAGCCTCATGAACCACCAAGATGGACACTCTGAAAATAATAACCATTAATTCAGGAAATGAATTAGCCTGTAATTCATCATAACTTCTCAACTCTAGCTAGTTAAGAGGACTCTATATTCTCAGTCGCCTCTTTTTTTTGTCTCCTTAGTTTTCATTAAAGTCAATTCTATTTCCCTTCAAAACTTTCAGGCTGTATTTGGCAAAGTGGATGCTTTACGTACAGGGCTCCTTGTGTGACCCAGAATGGCCAGGAGCTCTCCTGTAATTAAGCTCTGCTAGCATGACTGTGCATTTTAATCTGAATACTTGACTGCTCTTCCTCCACATCTGGGAGGTGGCCTTCATATGCACTTTTTGCAGATACAGAGACCAAAAAAAAAAATAATTTCCTAACTCTATTCTCTCTTTATCTTAGTGTATTTTTTTAATTAAATCTGCCTACCACATTTCTAACAGTCCTCAAAGTTATTCTATGATTCAGTTCCACCGTTTAGTACTGCCATGAGACCAAGCAATGAATACACCAGGGAACAAGGGGGTCCAGTGCATGCCAGCTTTCAAGATCTGTTTTCTGGATTCTGTCAAGGGACCGTGCTGGTGGCAGTCATTAACACACATGCACAGAAATGCTGATGTTGTCGCTATTTGTTCAGGTGTGCAGCTCCCTGTCAGCANTTCCTTTGCTGTCCTATTGAACTGTCTTTATCTCAACCCACGGGTTTTCCCACTTTTCCAGTTCTCTCCCCCATCCCACCGGGGTGGGGAGGGTGGGGTGAGTGAGCAGCTGTGTGGTGCTTAGCTGCCGACTGGTGTTAGACCATGAAAACAGCTCTGATAACACTGGGGCTGGTGTTCTTCCCATAGCAGTCCATGGGAGTCTGAAGCTGCTAGCAAGGAGCAAGGTCCAGCCCTCATCAAATGCACCATATATTTCAAGAGTACACAGCATGCCAAGTTGCTGGGGGAAATCAACATCAGTGGGTGGTGCAATACCATACATTTTAATGTAAATTTACTCTCTCACTGAATTTGCGGAAGTGATCAAGAAAGATGGGGTAGAACCAGATTGCCTGTAGGCTTTCACCTCCCAGCAGCTAACATGAAGCTAACACAAATTTAAACAGTTGCTCCTTCTGGAACCGCAGTCGCTCGGAGAGATAGATGCAAAAATGCTTGACAGATAATGTTGTCACTGCTAATGAGCAGGGCTGCTCTGAGCTGGAAGAGCAAAGTGCTGGAGCCAACAGCCCCCAGGAAGTCACAGGGCTGGAATAAAGCCTGGATAGTCCAGGCTGTGCTTTACTGGTAGCATAGCATCTTCATAAAGTAACCTCTGTGTTGCAGAAAGGCAGCTGTTGTGGGTTAGAAGTGCTGTCAAACCCTGCACAAAAGGTGGTGATATCCCCCATGGCAGCAAGAGCTAGACTACCTGAAGCATGGAGCAGTCTGTGTCTCTGACACCCAGCGTGGCTGGTGGTGCTGTGCAGCAGGAAAAAGCTTCGCAACGCTTTGCCAACCATCCTCCTCTGTATCCACCAGCCCATGCTGAGCCCATGTTTGGCTTTAAGGACATGCCTTAACTGGTCGGTGCCAGAGGAACATCAAGGAAGTCACTATGGGTTTGGCCATCCTCTTCGAGAAAGGAGTATCAGACCCATACACCTGAAAGGCAAAATCTTCCTTACTTGGCCAGCTGTCCTCTGACTTGCTTACAGAGTATCACAGGAGTGTAAGCAGGGTGGAGGGTGGCTATCGGTGCCTAATCCAATGCCCTTTGGGCTTGCTTCGAGGGCAGCATCTCCCCCCACTGCAGAGCTGTTGTCCTCACAACTTCTGTCTCTGCTAAACCCCGATCTGCCGTGTGCCACCGGCGTGCTTAACAGCAGCGTACTGTGACTCCAGTTATACTTCGCCCTGCAGGGTAACTACTGTGATTTAGAAAACTGCAATTCCTACACTGGGTCTGACGTATGGCAAAGCAATAAAGTACTTCTCATTATTGTCATCCATGGGGTTGTCTCACAGGTCCAGCCTATTACCTAACATATGTCTTTAAGTGCACGTGGATGCAAACACCAGGAAAATAGCTTTCAGCTAAACCTGAATCTTCTCCCCAGGAAAGCGATAATCCTGATTAGTTGATACAGAGACAGACTTCACTTACTTGTCAAACAAGCTCTGTCGCTTAATGAAATGAACAAATCCACTTCCAGCCTCAAAGGGGAGTTTAACTTGCTGTTTCTTTAAATTAAGCCTGCACTGCCTCAAACCTCTATTGAAGTATCAGCAGGTATATTCCAAAAATGACATCTGTAAAAATGACCGCCCTCCCCTCCTGCTATTCTCTGTTCACCCATGTAGAATCTAATTCTGAAAAATAAACTTATCTGCTAACAATGGTGATCTAATCTCTGTTCTGAGATCTGGCAATCTGCAGGGCTGGCTTTAACAGTGTGGGCAAAGTGATTACAACTCAGTGATGCACTGAAACACAGGGCAGATCCACACTTTGTCCAATCTGCTATTTTGCTCCAGGCTACTCATCAAAAGCAAAGATTTATGTTGTGGTACTGTCCAGTCTTGTAGCAAAAAAATTCCTAGATTTTTTTTCATAGTTCTGTGAAAATTAGTTGCATAATGTGCTACTATATCTCAAACCTGTCTTTATTTAAAGGGTCACGTCCACTTTTCAATTGTTCTTACGTTGGTGACACCTTAATAATAATTACAGTGAACATCAGCCTCAGGAAGCATTAATATGAGTGACTGCAGGAAGGAGGAAGGTGAGGTGTTTTCTCCCACTGGCACATGGATGATGTACATACATAATTTCCACAAACACTTAAGGATTGTTCTTGTATGTCTGTTCCCCCCGCAGAGATGTGACACACTGTCTGACACCCGCATGTCTTCGATTGCGAGAGCAGTGGTTTCATTTATAGAAACCAGGAACAAACAAAACCCAGCAGGTTCACTGGTAGGCTTAAGTCAGACAAATCTCTGAGGAGGGCTTTCTGCAGTCAGGTTTGATGCGTGCATCTGAGCGACAGCGCTGCGATGAGAAAATGTGCGTCCTTCAGCAAAACCTGGGCTAGGAGTATATTTCACCCCAGTTAAATGCCCTTCGCCTGGTTTCTGCAGGAGACTATGCCACCCTGAACACCCCCCAGCACCACTCTGCCCCCCTCTTTTCAGGGAGGTTTGCAATACTGCTTTCCGTGAGATTGTGTTACAAGTCTCTCAAAATAAATAAAAACTCCCCGTCAGATTTATTAAACCAGAAGAGGGCCTGGTGAACACACAGATGTGAGAAGGTGTAACGTATCCTGGCATCCTTCCAGCCTGGGAAGAGCCTGGCACCAGTTCTCCTGGCTGCCCAAGCTGCTGTGCCAGCTCTGAGGTGTCTGCTGGTGGGGCCGCTTCTGCTCCGGGACTATGGTTTTCTCCTGTGGTGTCTGGAGTGGCAAAACTGTCTTCTGGGCACAGCACCGAGCCACTCTGTGCTGCACAGGCCCCACTACTGTAACAGGGATGAGAAAATAATTTTTTAAGAAGTCAACTTCCTTTGTGGTTTTTGTTGG
>VZTL01052072.1:170560-188404 GCA_013400535.1 Scopus umbretta | reverse complement strand
CACCTGTCACTTAGTGGCCCAAAGATCATGGCTCCTAGGAGCAGTCCCACCATGTAGACGGACTGGGAGATGTCATTCAGGTCCTTCCTGTCACACACCAGGTCAAACTGAAGGAAGGAAACACAGCTGCTTTTGCTGTCAACAGACCCCAGCTGCTTTCTGAGGGTGGGCAACTTTTCTGGTCCATGGAGCACCCAGGAGTTGGGTGCCTGCGCTCTCACTCCAGCCCCTGGGAGCAGAGAACCTACCCCCAAGGACACGAGCCTCCATGGTGTGCACATAGGACACAAGTCAGGGGTGGGACAGGCGTATGAGGTGCTCAGCCTGCCTCTTCATCATGGTGCACATCTCCCAAGCGCTGGGACCTGCAGGATTCCCTTCCAGCCCAGGCACCCCTGAGGGAGCCTCTTGGTTGGCAAGTTCTGCTTAAAGTGGGACCTTGGGATAAGAGTCCTAGCAGCATGCTTCTTTGGCTGCAAAGGCAGGACAGGGTGGAAGGATAAGAAGGGCAGGAGAGCAGTGTTTTCTCTGGTAATGGAGGACTGGTGTAGAAGTGGGAAGGGATGCAGCAGCTGCTGAGGAGCCTCTAGAGAAGCAGTCTGTGAAACAGACACAGTGCTCCAGGGACCCCAAGGAGCCCTTGCAAATGCCAGAGGCTGGAATCTCTCCTCTGGTTTCAGCTCAGAGGAAGGTACTTGCTCAAAAGTGGGAGGGAAGGAGGAAGGAAGGAAGAAGGGAGAAATGAGGGAAGGTGAGAGAGGAACAACAGTCCCGAGAGGGAGAAGTTGGGTATGCTGACAGACAGAGACTTTGCTCAACTGCATGGCCCATGAGATGTCTTGTTGCAGCTCTGAAGGTCTCTGGAGGCCCCAGAAATATGAGTGACAAGCCCTTGGAGGGTATTTGTCTTTCACAGAGAAGGTGGTGTGAGGAGAACCAGGCTGAAGACTAAGGGAAACTGTGGCAGGGAGACCCAAAATGTCCCTCCGGGCAAGATACATCATGGGTTCAAGAGCCTGGATACTGGATAGGGGAGGGATGGCGGGTAAAGCATGTGCTGGAATCACACCCTCACTGTCTCTGCCTGTGGCCCCCCTGGGCATCTACATCGTGGTCTTCCTGAAACAACCTCCCAAGCATTACAGCTGAGATCCGTGTGATGGAGCCAAAGTCCCCCAGTGCCTGGTGTAAACCTCAGCCTGACTGCACAACAGCTGGCATTGGCTTACCAATCCACAGGACAACATATGCCCATCCCTTCGCTTCCACATCCCCAGCACAGCAAAAGGTGATTACAGACCTCAGTCAGCAGGGATGGTGGTTGTGCTGAGGGGTACACCCAGCCACTGTTGCATTTCTCCGTGGCATTCAGGCCATATGCCACGATGGAGGCGAGGTCCCGGTCCACCGGCGAGTACATGGAGCACTGCTCATACATCCCGTCTGCGTCCCGGGGCAGAGTGAGGTTCAGCTGCTCTTCCTCAGTCAGGTTGGGGCCGATGGTACGGATCCAGCTGGTGTCGCAGTGATGAGGCACATCCACAACCATGAACACTTGGCCAATCATTTGGAAAGGATTAAGAAGGAGTGGGAGGGAGAGGAACAGTACCAGCAATTTCTGATATAGCCCAAACTCCCCCAGAGCACTTATAAAATCTCCAAACTCAGTCATGGTGACTATCTCTATGGCCAGGCTGCACTAGGGCACATTGCTTAAATAGGCAAATATTAATGTTTAAACTATGTGAGCACTAAACCCCTAATCAGGTGTGATAAAATGAGCACTTGTATCAGCATGTTCGTCCATTACGATGATATACTGCAGTCCTCCAGGGTGTACTTTGTCACCAGCCATTCCCTTCCTGTTCTTGAGGCCAGAACAAAGGTGCCAGAGCATTGCCACTTTTGGGGACAGTGTGCGGTCAGCTTGTCTTGTCCCAGCCTGGAGTGTCTCCCCAGGCCTCCTGAAGGCAACTGTGCTGCAGGGCAAGGTTTTTGTCTGAGACATGAATTGTGACTAAGCAAATGAAGGCTAATTTTCCTAAATGTGGTGAAGCAAACAGAGTAAATTTGCTGCTCTCATTAATAGCTTAAAGGATATGTAGCCCATCCTGGACACTATACGAAAAAGAAACAGAAAAGCACTTCTCCTCCAGACCAGAAAATATGGATGGTAGTCAAGTAGACTTGGTCTTGACAGCTATGCCCTAAGCTGTCGGTTGTCATTTGCCCCATGTAGAAAACCTGGTTAGCTATAAAACTAGACCTAAACTACAGTGTCTTGGGGAGAGTCCTAAAATAGATTTGGCTTTGAGAGTACCCTTAAGAAAAACATAGCATGTTATCCACACAGACATACAGAGCACAGAGGATTTGGGGATAAGAAATGACACCAGCTTGGCTTTGCCCGAGGTTCTGATGTCACTTGAAAAGCAGATTGACCTGATTCCTGCTGCACATCTGAGCTGCTTCCTGGACAGACTCCCTGAGTGGTTTCTATCTTTATTCCCGGAAACTGGAAAGCCGGATTGCCCTCAATGAAATTTAGTGTGTAATGGTTGCTTTCACCAGACTGATAAGGACAGGTCACTAGACACTGACCTGCTCACTTCAGGTCTCCCCTCAAATTCTTTCTCCTTTGCTCTCAACCCAGATAGTATGTCTGAGCCTCCAGCAAAGTTAAAGGAGGATCACACAAATCTGGGTTGGTGTTTCATGAGCGGGTATGGCACTGGCATGCTTACGAAAGCGGGAAGAGGGGTAGAAGATAGGATCTTAAAACATCACCCCATAAGCCGGGGTGGGAGAGAGAGGTCATACTGGTTAATGCTATTTGGAGTAAAGGAAGAGAGGAGTAAATGTTACTTAAAGTTGCATAAATTCACACCAGTGATGTGCATGTATCATGTGCACGCACCACACAGTCAAACATTCACTGGGCTCCAGATCCACATCCTTAGATGAGAGGACTTGCTATTATTCAGAGATGTGCCTTGACCAAGAGGTTGAGCTAAGCAACCACCAGAGGTTCCTTTTACCTTAAATCCACCTCTGGCCATGTTGTGGGATGACTTGACCAAGAAGAGCCACTGTGGCAGAAGCATTTTAGCCCTGTCCTGCTGAACTGGGAGTAGGTGACTTTTGCATCAGCATGCAACAAGTTGAAGTCTTCAAGCTTACCCTGTTGTATGTGACTCATGGTCTTGCCTCCCACTCCTCAGCCACCAGTGTCTCCTGTGGCAAAAAGGTCAGATTTTGACTATAATAATTCCTTGGGTGTGACCCAGACATGGCTGCAGTCTCATATGCTAATGCAGATCTGACTTCTTGAGGTTGTTCTTCCTAATGTCACCAGACAGGCTCTTATGAAGCCCTGAGAAAGCTTCAGTCCCTTATAAACTGTCACCCTAAGATGACATTTCTCATAGAAAGACACTGTTCTTATGACTGTCTTCATCATCTGGGGCTGAGTGGGTCAATCCTGCATGGTGGAGATCTCTCAGGGACAAAGGCTAGGTTAGCCCTGCAAATTTCTGTTTCCTGGAGCCCCACCACTAGAGTTTCTGTCCTTATTTCTCTTTGTCGGACAGTTTTGCCCAGGTGGATTACTAACACTTGCAAAGCTTCTTGAAAAGGGAAAAGCCTCTATCAGAGGACATGAGAAATCAGCAGGTCTCTGGGAAGACCTGGTGTGGGTGGCTGGAAGGCCTGCACATCCATGCACAAATGTCAAGCATCAAGGGAAGGGAGAGGGAGCATCCAAGAGAGTAAATCAGAAAGAGAAACCATTGCCTGGGGAGGAAGGCTGGTGTGGGCAGTAGGGCACTGATGCACTACTTCATGGACTTGACTTTTCTCTTACATAGCTCTGAAATCAGGAGTGACTGTGGTTGGAGACCCATTTGGACACCTATATGTTGGGGTGAATTGCGGCCAGAACAGATTCATACCCACCAGCTGTGGTGCTCCTGCATTTTCCCTCTTCCTCTTAGTGCTGGTAGGGAGCAGTCAGGTTTATGGCTGTCATGCACTAATGAGAACTTGGTCTGGGGTGTCACTCAGAGCATCTTTGGCACAGGTAACAGGCTATTCCCTTCCCACTGCTTCAGTGAAAGGTGCTTGATCTCTGCAAGACTTTAGGTCTCATTTCTCCATCTCTAAACACAGCTTGACCAGGTTTCAGGCAGGGCTGTGAGACGGTAGCACCCCTGTCCCAAGTCTCTTGCCCCATCCCAAGGTGAGACTGACTTCAGCATCTAACAAGTGTTGTAACTTTCAAGGACATCTCCCTTTTCCATGATTTGTGTTGATTGAACAATCTCCCTGCACAGAGCACTGACACACTGCTTTGCAGCAGATGCGGTCATTAAGCAGCTTTATTCCTCCAGCAGATCTGACAGAGCCAGGGTTATTTCAGCACGGGTGAGGCAGGGAGGTTGTGGGTTTATTTTTTTAATTTAAAAAATGTTTTAACATCTTCATCCCTTTTTTTTTACAGACAGCTGATTGAAACAGGTGCAGTGCTGTGCTCCACCATCCTTTTCATAATACACATGTTCTTGCTTTGACCCTCTGAGGTTTCTGGTGAGCTTGCTTATCATTATATAACTCCTGTAACATTTATATTATGCCAGCAAAGGAGGGTCAGAGTGCAACCGCACAGGGAGAGCAGATGTAGCAATGTCCCCACACCCCAAGACTTCAGGAGATCTGGGTTCCCTTTCCTCCTCTGCCTTTCTGACCAGGAGACCTTGGCAAGGTCATTTCACTTATCTTTGCTCATCATCGTACAATGAAGCTAATGATAGTGACCTCCTATGTGAAGCAATTTTGCAGTCTACTGAAGGAAAAATATGAGGGGAGTGAGACATCATTATTAAGTGTAGGCAAGCCATATGGTGAAAAGGGGTATGATGTTTTGGGTTGGATTAATCTCTTGATGTCTAAATGTAGTTGTCTATATGTGAAATAGATACCTAGGGTTGCACTGTAGTTAGTGGAGATGGACTGACACAGTTAGAGTGCAAAGAGCTGTTAGCTTTTCGAATGCAGTTGTCTGTTTTAGGGTGGGCTGCATCACTCCACAGACTGTACTTACTAATTCTCCATTGACTCTGATGTGGGCTTAAGCACCTGACTTACCTCAAAATGCTGATATTGCGGACACCGAAATGTAATTAGACAAATCTTCACCTGCACCCCTGAACTTTGCCTTTGCCCATTGCATTTTACTTGTGCTCTTGTGGCCAAGGATTTGGTTCCTTCCTGATAATGACATTCTCTACTCATGTGAGTTTCTGGTTCTTGATTAGCTTGTTGCTCATGGCTACTTGCTGGTTGGACCTCTTTGGAGGTCTGTCTCCCCTCTGCCATGCAGATAGTGGCCATGCACACATCCTCCAAGGGACCTCTTCATTAGATTGTGCAGAAGACCCCCTCTGCAGAAGACATCTGGGTGTAGAGAATGGGATTCTGGTTGATCTCTCCTCGGAGGTTCCTCACAATGAAGCCAGTTCTTGCAATGTTATTTTTCTGGAACCAAGCACTGACCCACTATGACCAAGATAAAGACCTTAAATTTAGCTCCTTAAGTCATTAATAAATCAACCTATGCACAATTACATTTGTCTCATGCCAGAGGAGTGTGGTATTTCTGAACTGATTTCGTGAATCAATTTTTGTCCCATATTAGCTAACTTGTACTACAAAGGTGGGTGCTTTTTTCTCTCTTTTTTTTTTTTTTTTTTTTTTAAACTATATAAAGAACTCCTGGTCTAAAAGGCCATCATTTAACACATTCAGGTCTGCAGAAGAGAGACTTTCATAATCTTCTTCAACTCCCATTTTTCTATTGATTTTTTCAGGAGCCTCCATTTTGGTTGAATCAACATTGAAAGGATCAAAGACACCCTGATTAAAGGTTTCAGAAGTGTGGCTGGTGAACATGTACATTGAGGGAAAATTTTCTTCCTGCATAGAGACATGCTTGTTTGTTGAGCCTTCAGCACCAAGACCCGATTCAAACATATCTTCTTCAGCCTTTGGAGCCTGGCACTGTGGATCCAACTGCTGTGGCAGTGCACACCTCTGAATCCCTTCCGAGTCGCTAATATTAATCTCATCCTGTCCAGCAAGAAGGGAGAGACTGAAGGTGTCCCACAGCACTAGTGGGGTGTTTGTTTCTGCTGGGATTTCCTGGCATAATTCTGAAGGATTTGGTTCAAAGCAAGGTGGAGTTTCTGCCTCTGAACTTTGCAAGTCTGAATTTGGGGCTTTACTTGCTACACTGGGAAAATCTTGTCCACCAGAAAAAAACAAGTTATGGTCCTCCAGAAGATCCATGTTGTCTAACTGAAGCTCACCTTCCTTGGGTAGCTTCTCTGAATTGTTTGGTGAAAAAAACCCCCCATGCTCTATCACTGTGCCCTGGACATCCAAACTCAATAGGTTCTGAATTTCTAGTAGATGAGCATCATGATGATTTCCTTCCCTGATGAGATTTTTGCTGTTACCAGCTGCAGGCATAAGCTCTGGAGGAGGATGTAGAGGGTTTGTTCCACCTTCTGAGGTTACTGCAGCTTCTTTCTGATTTTCCTGTGCTGGCATGAGAGAGGGCGAACAGCTGTCCTGTTGCTGCCGAGCCTGACTATTTAAAGCCAGTTGGTCATGAATGTCAAGTTCAGTTCCCTCATGTTTATCACCGCATGAAATGCTAGTGCCAGGAGCTAACAGCAGGACATTGGTCTCCTTGCCCTCAGTAGAATCTGAGAAGCCTCCAGAGCTCTTCTGGATATGTTTAGGGAAGACCTCCATATTTCCTGGCTGTGACAGCTGATCATTCTTGGAGGCCTTTTGTTTTGCTTGGGTGGAGGAGCTGAGGAGGCCCTGCAGCTTTTCTGGCCTGTTATCAATATTTGTTTGTTCTGAGGATCTTGCAGGTTTTTCTCGTTGACTCTGCTTCTTCTCTGAGGAGTAACCAAACAAAGTGACAAGGGCTGACTGGTGCTTAGTGGGTTTCCTTTGGGTTGTTGTTTCCTTCTTGGGAATGCTGCCTTTGTCTTCAGAACCAAGAAGTGTAGTGAAGGGTTTTTTCCCAAGCCTGAAACCTTTACCTAACATCTCTTTGCAGGCTTGACTGCTTCTGGACTCTTTGCTCTGGGCACCAGGCCTTGATGTATGCATAGTGCTTTCCCCTGGGAGTTTCAGCTCTATTTTTTCTTCACCCACTGGATGATTTCCAGATTTGTCCAAGGATATATTTGGTTTGGAAGATTCTAATGTCTTGGCTGGTTGCTCAGAAATGTGAAAGATGTTTCCACTAAGAACTTCTCTGGGACCCTTTGACTTGGAGTTATTGATTTCATCATGTGAGAGCCAAGCAGCACAAGTTCCTTCCAGAGGTGTGTCTGCTGATACTGGAAAATCCTTGCCAGGTGATTTTATATCATGTCTCAAACTATCATCATGAGGGTTAGTTATCAGTGGGCCAACTGTGCCATGAGGTTCTGTTTCTTGTAGAGAGGACAAACTGTGGTCATCTGTCTTATCTGACAAACCAGGTGAAGACACTCTGCTCTTTTCTGCTTTGTTTTCCTGAGATGTGTGCTCAGGACTGGGCTCTTCCAGAAACCCTGATGTACTTAGTGGTTTCACTTCTTTTCTCTTCTCAAATTCTGCCCCTTTGCTCTGAGGTCCAGGCAAATGACTTATGCTGGATGGCTGCATATTTTCACCCAAAGTTACTCGTGTCTGTTTCCTGGGGGACTCATCGGTGCTTGCCTTTGATTTCTCATTCAACAGCTCAGTAATCTCAGGTGATACACTCAGCTTTCCTGGCTCCAGGGAGCCAGAAGATACAAAAGGGGTCCTGGACATAACAGAGAGGCAATGGACTTCTTCAGCTTCATTTTCAGGGGGATCAACACCCTCAGTTCCACATTTTAGCTCTATACTTGTGGTGTTTCTGGTTTTGGGCTCTCCTGGTACACAGATGGGCTGTGGGCTGTTCACTCTTTCTCCAAGGTGATGCTTGTCTCCTGCAGTAGCTGGGGTGGCTATGGTCACTTCAGGCTTGTCATCTGTCATTGCAGGCACTATGCCTCCTTTGTTGGGTGTGCTTAGAGACCCACAGACCTCATTTCCCTTCACTGGGACCTCTGCAGCAGAGAGGATGCAGCCCACTGTGCCCCCCAGGTACATCCAGTTGGTGGGTTTTGTGCTCTGACATGTGGCATGATGGACAAGTGAGCCACGAGGCAGGGATTTCACAGGCTCCAGAACTAGAGGGGAGGAGGTAGAGGCAGGTCCTCTCTTCAACTGGGCTTTGCCTTGTTGGATCGCAGCCACTCTCTGGGACACCTTGCCCCCTTGCTTCCCTTTGGGCATGTCCCCATCCCCAATCTTGGCACCATCTCTCTGTTCTCTGGTCTTGGGCCAGGAACATGCTTGCTTTCTTTCCTTGGTATAGGTGACACCAGGTAAGAAGCTTTCCTTCTCCACTGCTGCCTTGGCCACTGATTTTCCCTCCTGACCCCTGAGCATCATTCTGCCTGCCCTGCTGCCTACAGCCTGGCAGGTTTGCAGGCTCAGTGCAGGCTTTTTCCAGGAACAGGCTCCCTTTCCAGCTGTTCCATCTACAGCCAACAGGGTTGTTTCTGAAGGTAGCCAGCCTGTTCTGAGCTTATTCCCTAAGAGGACAGACCTGCTGTTCAGGTCTTGCCTGTGCTCAGCCAGCCGCGAGCTGCCCTGCACATTGAAGGAAGTGGGTTTCTCTCTTGTTTCAGTCATCTTTTTGTCCCTGTTATACCAGTCCTGGGGCTGTGGTCCTCTGCCTACCATTGCCACTTGCTGAATCTGATGGTCTTCTAGCTGGTGCTCCAGCCTTTCTGTCTCATTTCTGGTTTTAGCTCCAGCCATCTGCTTGTAGTGGACTTGGCAGTAAAACACCCCATGGAGGGCAGCATAGTTTTGCAAGCTGGAAAACACACATTGGCATAGCTGTTAGCGGCTGTGTGGGAGGGAAGGATTAACAGTAGCACTGATGGACAGGTTTTCAGCAAAATTGTTTTTCAGTGGAAAATGCTGGGGAAGGGAGGGGTTTTGAAGAATGAAACCTTTCAAAAGTAGTGTTGGTTTTCTGAGGATATGTTTGATTTTTCTTTCAAAAACCGAAACACATGAAAAATGAAACATTTCCTTGCAATACCTCTGGGGGTTGTAGTCCAGGTTATGTGCAATCCCTTTCTCATTTACAGACTAGGCTTCATACCAGCACTTCACCTCTCCCCTTGTATGCACAGCATGGACCATATGGGTAAAACTGCACTGGGTAAAACTGGGCTCCCATGATACAACAACTGCGTGATGGGAGAAAGTGTCTCTACAGCTGGGTGGCCAAGAGGATGGCAAGGAGCCTTGCAGAAGAGGACCAGGGTGTCTCAGTCACTGACAAGCTGAAAGCAAGCCAGCAGTGTGCCCTTGTGACAGAGAAACTAACTTCATCCTAGGCTGCATGAGCAAGAGCCAAGCCAGCTGGTCAAGATAAGTGACTGTTCCTCTGCATTTGGCACTTGTAGGACCACATGTGAAGTACTTTCTTCCATTTTCAGCTCCTCAGTACAAGAAAGCCATTGACACACTGGAAGGAGTCCAGCAAAGGGCCACCAAGGTGGTCAAGGGGCCTGGAACATGTATCATCTGAGGAGAGGCTGAGAGCTGGGTTAGCTAGGTCTTATAAGGAGAAGGTTGAGTGGGAGGAACTGTTGTGGTTTAACCCCAGTCAGCAACTAAGCACCACGCTGCTGCTCGCTCATCCTTCCTCCTCGGTGGGATGGGGGAGAGAATCAGAAAAAAAAAGTAAAACCCGTGGGTTGAGATAAAGGCAGTTTAATAGGACAGCAAAGGAAGAGAAAGTAATCTTATAATAATAATAATAATAACAACAACAACAACAACAACAATAAAATAATATACAAAGCAAGTAATACACGATGCAATTGCTCCTCACCCGCTGACTGATGCCCAGCCCGTCCCTGAGCAGCGATCGCTGCCCCCCGGCCAACTCCCTCAGTTTCTATACTGAGTGTGATGCCGTATGGTATGGAATAGCCCTTTGGCCAATTTGAGTCAGCTGTCCTGACTGTGCCTCCTCCCAGCTCCTTGTGCCCTTGGCAGAGCACGGGAAGCTGGAAAGTCCTTGACTGGTGTCAGCACTGCTCAGCAACAACTAAACCATCAGTGTGTTATCAGCATTATTCTCATCCTAAATCCAAACCACAGCACTATATCAGCTACTAGGAAGACAATTAAGTCAATCCCAGCTGAAAGGAACTCAGGACAGGAACTCATTGCTGTGTGTGTCTATTTTATGGGAGATTATAGAGAACACAGGGCTGGAGTGCTCTTGGAGGTGGACAGTGACAGGATGAGAGGCAATGGGAACAAGTTGTAACTTGGGAAATTGTGATGAGATATAAGAAGAAAACTTTTCACTGGCAGTCAAATCTTGAAAGAGGGGCCCCAACCGAGAGGCTGTGGAACCTCCACCCTTGGAGCCATTCAAAACTCTCTTGGACATGTTCGTGAGCTGCTTGCCCTCCTTGGACCTGCAGAAGGCTGGATGGAGACTTCCAGAGGCACCTTCCAACCTACCTAACTCCATGAACATGTGAGGCACCCAAATGACTCCTCTAGTTAAATTCCATATTAGCATTCCCAAATTATAAATATTTCTTGTATTTTCAGCGCACTCTTGCACCACCATGCAGATTCTTGATCCACAGGTGTCTACAAGCTTGAGGTGAGCAGTCTTCAGACTCTAGTGATGGAGAGGCAGATTGTATTAGGGAAACTGTCTGTCCTTTCTCATTTCCTGAAGCCTGCCTTTTTTGGAATTACCCTTGAACTATTGTGATGGAAACTACTTGGACAACCCTTAAAAATAAACGCACCTGGGTCCTACCACTCACCTCAGCTTCCTCCCACAGACCTGGCAGCAGAAACATGAGCGGTGCACACAGACTTTGTCAGTGACCACACGCTCCATGGAGTAGACAGGCTGCAGGCATGAGGCACACACTTCTTTCAACATGGGCTGAAGAAGAAGGAGAAACTGAGGTTAAATAACCCTGAATCATGACCACTTGGAAATTCATCTGCAAGCTAATTTGCTGAATCTTCTGCTTGTGTTGGATTTTTTTGTTGATGTTCTTCTGGAGATCTGTTGTGAGAGTTCAGATTCCTGTCTGACTCAATTTACTTGTCATCTTGGATAGGCCAGCACTAATTTTATAATAATTGAATAATTTAAAAGCCTTGAGTGAGGTAAGAAACATTGTTCAGAGGCTCTGACTCAAACACCCTGGCTGGGCAACTCCTGAAGTCACTGATATTATATGGCTGCTCCCAAAGACCACATAATCTAAACCATAAAAAAGCAGCACATCTGAGCATTAAAGCTTCCACAGCTCTATAAACCTGGTGGTTTACTCCAGTATGTTTACTCTGTGGACTGTATTTTATGCCATGACCCAATTCTTCAAACACCACTTCATGTAAAGGGTCCAGGGAATCTCTCTGGAAAGCATTGCCAAAACCAAATATTTTATTATTGGAGATAGAAAGGGAATAAAGAAGCTTCAGCAGCAGCCTAGCTGCAGAAACAGCTCCAGGTTGTCTGCATGGTCAAGTAATCCAGAGGATGCTGGTGGCAATGTGGATGTCTCTGTGCACTCCTTTCCTCAGTGGTGTGAAGCAGAGGCGCAGCTTACCTGGTGAGTCCATCTGCAAGTCAAGTCTGTCCAAAGCCCCAGAAGGAGCACAGCTGAGCCTAACCTAACTCTGACAGACCAGGTCAGTGCTCTGACTACTGATACTCCCTCACATGAGGGCATTTCTGCCTCTTTTTTGGGGGTAATTCTCCACAGTTTGATTTGATAGAGTTTTGCTGGTGCTCTGTGATCCCTCCAGCTTTTTGTTCAATATGGGCTCACCCTGGTTTGTAGTGTTGTCAGCTCAGAGAAAAGGCAAGTTTGCTTTCTGATCTTATGTAGAGTGGGCTGATGGCCAGATTTTAGCTTTGACCAGAGAAAACAGGTTGCCTAGTTGTGGATACCCCAATCCCTGGAAGTGCTCAAGGCCAGGTTGGATGAGGCTTTAAGCAAACTGATCTAGTGGAAGGTGTCCTTGCCCATGACAGGGGGGTTGGAACCAGATGATCTTTAAGATTTCTTCCAATCCAAACCATCCTATGATTCTATGAAACATGAAAGGTGTTTCTGTATCTCAAGATATGAGTTGTCAAGGAAACAAGAACCTGTTTTTTATTTGCAACAGACACCTGGGGGACCATTTTTTTAAATTGCCTTCATTTTGGCTGAACATACCAGTAAGGTCAACTCATCTTTGTTTTCCTATGACAACACATTCAAGAAGAAGAATTTAACAACTTGGGTTTCTTTTCTTTCTCTAGAGGGAAGTATACAAACAAAGCCCCTGTCTTTACTTCAGTCTGCAATGATCTCAGCATACCTCTTCTATTCCAGTTCTCTACAGAGAGGAAACCATAGTTCTGTAAGTGTCTCTGTATGTAATTGGTGTCTAAACTCCCAGTATATTCAGTGGAGGTCCAGTTAAGGGAATCTAGAAGGTGATACGTGTACCCTAAAACAGGCCCATGTAGTTGGACAAAATCAGTCAGTTAGGCAAGATGAATTTCACCAATGTGACCACAGGACTGTGCTGGTGCCAGTGGGAGGGCAGTGCTGGTGAAGGTGAAGCAGAAATATGCTTTTGTGCCAAGATAAGATAGATCCTTCAAGTGGAAAATGGTAGCAGAAACCAAATGGAATGTGATGCCATGTTAGCAGGTCTCTCCAAGAGAAATTGAAGCTCTGCACCTTTGGCATGGATGCCGTTTCACTGGAGGAAATGAGCAGGCTATTTGNACTTGTCATCTTGGATAGGCCAGCACTAATTTTATAATAATTGAATAATTTAAAAGCCTTGAGTGAGGTAAGAAACATTGTTCAGAGGCTCTGACTCAAACACCCTGGCTGGGCAACTCCTGAAGTCACTGATATTATATGGCTGCTCCCAAAGACCACATAATCTAAACCATAAAAAAGCAGCACATCTGAGCATTAAAGCTTCCACAGCTCTATAAACCTGGTGGTTTACTCCAGTATGTTTACTCTGTGGACTGTATTTTATGCCATGACCCAATTCTTCAAACACCACTTCATGTAAAGGGTCCAGGGAATCTCTCTGGAAAGCATTGCCAAAACCAAATATTTTATTATTGGAGATAGAAAGGGAATAAAGAAGCTTCAGCAGCAGCCTAGCTGCAGAAACAGCTCCAGGTTGTCTGCATGGTCAAGTAATCCAGAGGATGCTGGTGGCAATGTGGATGTCTCTGTGCACTCCTTTCCTCAGTGGTGTGAAGCAGAGGCGCAGCTTACCTGGTGAGTCCATCTGCAAGTCAAGTCTGTCCAAAGCCCCAGAAGGAGCACAGCTGAGCCTAACCTAACTCTGACAGACCAGGTCAGTGCTCTGACTACTGATACTCCCTCACATGAGGGCATTTCTGCCTCTTTTTTGGGGGTAATTCTCCACAGTTTGATTTGATAGAGTTTTGCTGGTGCTCTGTGATCCCTCCAGCTTTTTGTTCAATATGGGCTCACCCTGGTTTGTAGTGTTGTCAGCTCAGAGAAAAGGCAAGTTTGCTTTCTGATCTTATGTAGAGTGGGCTGATGGCCAGATTTTAGCTTTGACCAGAGGAAACAGGTTGCCTAGTTGTGGATACCCCAATCCCTGGAAGTGCTCAAGGCCAGGTTGGATGAGGCTTTAAGCAAACTGATCTAGTGGAAGGTGTCCTTGCCCATGACAGGGGGGTTGGAACCAGATGATCTTTAAGATTTCTTCCAATCCAAACCATCCTATGATTCTATGAAACATGAAAGGTGTTTCTGTATCTCAAGATATGAGTTGTCAAGGAAACAAGAACCTGTTTTTTATTTGCAACAGACACCTGGGGGACCATTTTTTTAAATTGCCTTCATTTTGGCTGAACATACCAGTAAGGTCAACTCATCTTTGTTTTCCTATGACAACACATTCAAGAAGAAGAATTTAACAACTTGGGTTTCTTTTCTTTCTCTAGAGGGAAGTATACAAACAAAGCCCCTGTCTTTACTTCAGTCTGCAATGATCTCAGCATACCTCTTCTATTCCAGTTCTCTACAGAGAGGAAACCATAGTTCTGTAAGTGTCTCTGTATGTAATTGGTGTCTAAACTCCCAGTATATTCAGTGGAGGTCCAGTTAAGGGAATCTAGAAGGTGATACGTGTACCCTAAAACAGGCCCATGTAGTTGGACAAAATCAGTCAGTTAGGCAAGATGAATTTCACCAATGTGACCACAGGACTGTGCTGGTGCCAGTGGGAGGGCAGTGCTGGTGAAGGTGAAGCAGAAATATGCTTTTGTGCCAAGATAAGATAGATCCTTCAAGTGGAAAATGGTAGCAGAAACCAAATGGAATGTGATGCCATGTTAGCAGGTCTCTCCAAGAGAAATTGAAGCTCTGCACCTTTGGCATGGATGCCGTTTCACTGGAGGAAATGAGCAGGCTATTTGGCAAAGAGCAGTGAGTGGTGATGAGCAGCTGCATGAATGCAGCATCATCTGTGATGATGGAGCAAAGTGCCAGTCCTGGTGATAAGAAATCTCAGACAATGGATCAACTTCGCTGTATTTGGCAGTAAAGATCACAGTTACATCTAGGTACTCTGGCAGGCATTTCCTCTGACAGTGACGAGCTCTCACACAGCACTAAGGTGTGTGTCCTGGCAGAGAAGAGAACAACTGTTGACATGTTTCTGTTGTATAAGAAAAAAATGCTTTTCTTTAATCATGATCAAGGAAGGAAGCAGAACTGTTCAGCAAACAAAGAAGGTCTCTCGACTCTTAGCTGGGAATGAAGGTATGTACTCCTGGATTGTTTTTCCTAAGTGGGATAATCTTTTATAGGGGATGCAGGTCTCTTTCACCAGGGGATTTATTTGAAGTGCTCACTTCTGATGCATGGCAAATACTCTTGCTCTTCAGAGGTATTTTTACCAGCCCCGAGAATAAGCCTTCCTAATGGTTTGGAAGATAGAGAGGTGGTTAGCAGAAGTTGAGTGGCACTGTGGGCAAGAAAATTATCTTAAGACTTCTGTGAAAAGCAGTTACAGAGTGTTCCTGGAAGGCTCTTCTAGCACACTGCTGATTGCTGCCATGCTGAAAGTTGCAGCTGGCTTATGGCTTATCAGTTGTTGCCTTTTTTTCCTTACATGCATTAAAATCTTTATAGTAGGAAGGGTCAGCCTGAAAATGCCTGTGTTATTGATAGGTGGAGACGATGGTGAGCACAAAGCTTTCTGGCCTAAAACTGAGTATGCTCAGAGAGACCAGTGGCTGCAATAGAGCTGGGAAGGGTAGTACTTGATGTAGGAACTTCAAATATGGCATATTTCGTGTCTACTGCTACAAGAGAACCAGATCTGTAGCTGAATTTGTCCTTTGACCACTCAAGGAGGTACAGTTAAGACAAGGCCACCTGTCTGCTGTCAACTGGCCCAGGTAATTCTCCCAGAAATTTTGCTCTTGAAAATATCTACCTAGTACTATGTGAGAATGTAGTGATCCATTAGGGCAAAGAATGGTGAAAAATGTCATGTCTTGTATTCAAAGATCACAGAAAAACTATGACAACTCATGTGGGATTTGAAAGTTTGTATGCGCTCTGCTGGTTTATTACTGTAAGGTCTGAGAATATGAGCTGATCCTTCAGCTTGTATTTGAGTTTCAAATCTTTGCATTTTTTTTTCTCCAGCTCTTTCAGTGCTTTAAGGAGCCATGTATGATCCTGAAATAATGCAGCATTTGTCCCCTCATGATATTTCAGTCTCTGGCTGATGGAAATACCATGAAAGAAACACATCTCAGATTATCTTAGCCTCATAAATAGCTCATTGAGACATTTAGAAATCCAGTAAACCCAGAAACACAAACAATAAGATCAGGATTTTTAAACATTGGCAGTGCAGGATATTTGGGTTTATTTGAGTTCCTGTGGAATCATTTTCATTGCCCAAGCAACCTGTTTGCAGCTTACTAAAACTGCTCTGCAGCTGTCCTTAAAAATAAATGAAACAAACATGTCTTACGGGCATCCTGAAATAAGCTAAGATGAGAAACAATCAAGGATAAGAAAGCAGTGTTGGAAAAATTTTGAAGAGCAGCTCCACATTACTAATTCTCCCCTGTTTCTACAAATGGTCCTATTAAAACAATTGGGAAGGTGTAAGCAGTTATTTTTTCTGATTCCCTGAAACAAGATACGCTTGGTTTATGATGATCTGCTCTTCTACCTCAACCTTTGGTGTATTCTTTGGTGTAGCTGAAGATGATATTCTTTTGGCATATCTCACTTTCAAATTTATGGGGTTCTAGAGGCAAACCAAAGAGCTCTGAGTATGTGCCTGCTTTTCTGGGAGTTGAAACAGAGCTTCTACTTGGTCTACAACACCTTGAACAAGGTATTGCATGATGTGAGATGTTATTTTCTATTTAAAAACCTAGCTATGAACTCAGGGATATAAAGTGGTAGATGCTGAAACAGTCCCTTCCTCCCCAGTGTCCTTGTCTTCGATCATCAATGTGAGCTTTTTTCCCTCAGAAGGAAAAAGAAAGCATTAACCACAACATCTTACTGGAACATGGTGGTTTTTTGAATGAGGTTACTGTTCCCTTCTGCAGAAAAGTAAACTGATGCACTGAGAGATGAGGTGGCTTGCCATAGACCAGCCAGAAGGTCTACAGTCAGACCCAGGGATCGGTAGCCTAAGTGCGAGCCAGGCAGTAGGACACAGATCCCTGAGAAACCATCCAGTCACTCTGTAGGCTCCTCACATTCTCCCACCTGGAGCAAACTCCGTGCTCACTTGCCTCATTCCCAAACTGAGGCCAACCTGTGATGTGAGTTGCACAGCGCTGAGCAATGGCTGGTTCATCAACTGCCCCTCCTTGTAAGGCTTATGGAGGTACACCACCTCTGCTGCCTTCTCACATGGAGGAAATAGGTACAGGCAAATGTTCAGACCTTTCTTTGTCCTACCCAGTCTCCACACACCTACACAGGGTCCTGGATTGGGCTGTGTATATCACCCTGGACTCAACTCAGTTTTCAGACACAAGTATGAGTGCTGCTTGCCTCAGGGCTGTTAATCCACCCACATCATAAGGAAGATGTAGACTAAATCACTCCAGTGATTCGGAGTGCTGTTAATATATGATTCAACTGGTTCATTGAGAGATGATTTCTAGGCACTTTGAAAAGAAACAAGCACTCAACAAAAGAAACTCAACCAGACCAAAGTATTTTTAGAGGTAATGTTTACCTTCAGAACGCAGCAATAGAAGTTAAAAAAAAAAAGCCACAAAATATCTAAAATCTTGAGTTGAGAATGTACAAAACAAAGTCATCATAAAAAGAAAATTGCTTTACAAAGTTTCAAAATGGATTTAAACAGTAAACATGTATGAAAGCATGGAAAATCTAAAATAAGGTTTTTGTATATATTGAATAATAAATTACAATTCTAAAAATAAAGAAAAGAAAGCAATAACCATTCTGACTCAAGCAGAGAATCTTTCATAACATCTTTCTTTGGGAGAACAGCACTGATAATAGCTGTAGGTCTTGGCTTGACAATTTTCAGTAGCATCGAGTACTTTCCAGGAACTGAAAAATAAACTAACAAATACCTGTCCCAACCACAATAGTGACAGGAATTTGAGACTTT
>VZTL01052072.1:81180-170452 GCA_013400535.1 Scopus umbretta | reverse complement strand
TTTTTTTTTAATGACTAAGAGAAAACCTATTGAACCCACCCATCGATACGAGCGTGTGTATATATGTGTGTTTAGGGTGCCCTTCTTGGAAAGTCTGTATTGAAATTAGAAAAAGAAGATAGCATAAAGGTGTTTGTTTGCCAATGACCAGATTGGTTGGTTCTTTAGTTGATCCTCCCTACCCTTTCTTCTGCATCAGTTCAGAGAAGCCCGATACAAACGCCTATGCCCCCCCAACACTCTAGGTGGAAGAAGCTACCCTAAGGTGCCCATGGATGGATTTTTCCCTTGTGCTTCTAACCGTGTCAGGGCTCTGGGTTGTGGTGCAGCACCAAGTCTGTTGAGTTAGCCAGGTGAGAGCTGTTCTCCTCCAGTGTCAAGGCAGACTGCATTTGTCCCGTCTGTATGCAAACACCAAGACGATGACCCTGAGAAGTACTTAGGCTGTAGATGAATCCCTGTGTGTAATGTGGATAAACCAGGAGATTTGTTTTATTGTGGACTTTCTTTTTTGTCTTACACAGTTCTCTCTTGCTCTCCAGAACATCCTATTTCTTTGGCTTGGAGTTGCCAAAGGTGACAAAGACCACTCCTGGCTCCTGAAAACTGCCGTTAGTGTGGAAATCTTTGCCTGGGCTTTTCAAGTACCTCTGAAACACAGGTGAGGCAGATACCTCATACTGGGGATGAGAGGCCACATCACACGTGGAAGATGTTTGTGTCTCAGATTGCTTGGTGACTGTGGTGGACGAAGTGATGATTTTGTTTCCAAACTGGTCCATTTCCTCATACTGCTCCATGACAGTCCGAGTGGCTCCATACAGCTTGGACCCATCCGGCCCTGTTTGCAGCTCCAAGATGCTTTTCTGCCTCCGTGGATTTTGTGGGCTGGGGATATTCAGGGAACAGTAGTCCAAAAAGCCTCCTTTCATCCCACAGTGGCAGCTGCTTTTGGAGGTGTCCAGAGGGCACCTCTCTTTCTCACTGATCGGATGGTTGGCATTGCCAAGGGTGTGCTGTTTCATTGAGCTCAGCCCAACTTTTGTTTGGACGGGCTCTGGTCTCTTCTCAAAGGGGGTCATGTCATGCCCAGCAGACCCTGCTGATGGATGGTTAAAGGAACTAAAGCTGTCCTGAGCAAAAGCAACCCTCTTTCCTGGAGTGTCAAGACAGTCTGGTGAAGGGACGTCCCAGGGGGAATGTACTGTCCTGGGTGATTCTGATGGTTTCCTGGCAGCAGACTCGATGGAGATGTAGGAAGGTGAGGAGGGAGAGCTGACACGAGATTGAACAAGGCAGGGAACCTCTAGCTCTGCCTTGGTTGCCTCGGTCCTTTCTGCCACCTTTGCACCTTCCACAGATGCTGCTTCCCCTGTCTCCAGTGTGATTCCCTCCTGCTTGGCTTTGCTTGAGACAATACTGATTTTACGGATATTGCTGCTGCTCACAGAGCTTTGGGTGTTCCCCAGAGACTCTTTGAACAACCCTGAGAGCCCAGCAATGTCTGATTCAGACTTGAGACTGGAGACAGAATAAAGAGCTTTCTTGATGGCCTCCTCAATATCCAGGAGCCGGGCAAGTGTCTGCTCCTTCAGGTGGGTAATCTCAGCACTTGCTCGTTCCAGGTCCCCAAAAACCAGCTCCACTGAGGAGACGCTGTCAGTGTCCTCCTTTGCCAGTGTCTCAGCCCTGTCCTGTTGCTTGGCCTTCTGGGCCTTCTGACGAACAACCCAGTCAGGGACCTTCTCAAAGAAGCTCTTCAGAGCTTTCACATCCACTTTGTTTGTCTCCTCCTCAAACTCCCTCACCCGAGTCAAGATCTCTTGCAGCTCCTCCTGTCTCCTGAGGTTCTCAAAGATCTCCATAGCCTCCTTGACATTGCCTTTCATGATCTCCTCCTTGTGTACTGACAGCCTCTTCCGACGCTCATCTTCTGTTTCTCTCTTGTTTTTTTCTCTCATAATAATTGCTGGCTTCTCCTGGGGAGGTGTCTCTGCCTCTCCATCAGGACATTTCACTTGCCTACTATTCCCCTGCTGTTGGTCCTCAAAGGAGCTCATTGGCTCCTGATGGAAGGACATTGAATGATACATTTGCCTCCTCTCATTCACCTGCTGCACAACTCTCTGACTATCCCATGATCCATAAGAATTAGACATACTTTCCCTTTCCAACTTGGATGAGGCATTTTGTGCAATGTCATCTCCTCTCTTTAGAGGAGTGGTGTGGCCCACAGGGGAGGTGCTTGGCTCAGTCTGTCCCTGCACATTAAGTGTCTGCGGTCTGCCAGGACAGGTTTGGTGTGATACTAGAGAGCACATGTTCTCATCTTGGGACAGCTCTATATGCTTCTGAACCATCTCATCTGGGCATCTCCTTGGAGCTGCTGCTTTCCCGCTCATCCTTCCCTGCTCAAGTTCACAACTAACCACTCCATTTTTTATTGACTTTGAAGTCTTAGCATTGTCTGATTCCACCTTTCCTTGTCCTCCTTTGCTGGCCTTGTACCTTTCCTCTGCCATTTGAAGAGGGGTTTTGGCAGTGGTTTTTGGCAGCTTTTTCTCAGGGCTCGTACCCGGAACTGTTACAGGCTTGTTCACAGCTGTCTCCAATGTGCAGCATTTTGCCTGAACCTCCCCATGGCCTGATTGTTCACGTACTTCCATGCAGCTTAATCCCAGCGCTGTGAAGGGAGGCTTTGGCTTGCTGACATCCCTCAAGCCGGGAGGTTTTGGAGGCAGGGGTGGAGGGGTGGGTTTGGTTACTCTGCTTGTGCTGTTATTTGCAGAGGCAGAATGTGCCTCGTGTAAGAGGTGCTCAGGTTTTGGAGGGGGAACAGGTTTTTTCCTGGGTGCAGCAGTAATTTCTGGTTTTGGAGGAGTCCTGGGCTTCTCTGAAGGACTCTGATCATTGGGCTTGCAGGACAGAGAAGGCAGGGCAAGAAGAGGGTTCTGGAGTGGTGCAGAACATCCTGGGGCTTCATCTTTGCTGGTTGGTAATGGAAGGGCACCTTCTCTTGTTGCTTTAGTTGAGGGTGGGCAATGCTCTGCTTTCATCACAGCAACTGAGGGAGGAGGAGGAAAGTCATTATCAGCCTGCGACCCTGAAGCCACTACAGCAGTCTGGTTACTAATGACTTGAGTCTCATTTTTCTTTTTACACACAGAATAGGACTGCCCTGCATTTCTGTATATCATAGCGGCTTTAAAATCCCCTCTGGAGACATTAACGTTAGACTTTTCCAGCGACTGAAGTGTGGCTTCTAAATTACCTCGGACAACATCCTCCTTTTCTACCAGGCGCTGTTCTGTGGCGGCACTTTGCAGTGCTCTGATAGCTGTCTGTACATCCCCTCTGATAATAACATCTCTTTCTTCTTGCACTGATTGCTCTTTGTAATCAGACTCAACAAAAGGTTTTATATAGGTTTTCACAGGTGTGGCAGTATAAAGGCCATCCTTAATGCTAAAATCTCTACTAGGCACAACTTGGCTTTCCTGGCTCAATAGTTGTCGTCCCTGTACTTCCTCTGAAGCACTGACCTTTTTGTGTGATGCTATGCTCTTCTGAGACACGCTTGTGTGGGTCTTGGATGCCTCCTGGACTCTAGTGGTGGTGGTCCTGGTGGCAGTGCTGGTGCTCTCCTGCGTGGTGGATGCAGAGTCTTGTTGGCGTATGGTTGATTGAAGGGTCACTGTCCCCTGTGTGCTAGCTTCCTGCTGCCTGCAGGCCATGTGGACCTCCTCCCTGTTCCTCTGTAGCTTGTTCTGCACATGGTGTTGAATGTTTTTTGCTTCTGCTGTTGCTAGCCTCAAGCTTTGCATTGCAGCCTGAAGATCACTCCCAAGGGCCTTCTCTTCTGGCTGCATCTGGCTGGCTACCTCAGTCACCAAACTCTGCTGTTTCCCAGCCACTTCTCTGCTCTGAGCTGTCACTTGGGTTGGAAATTTGCCTTGCATCATAGCTTTGGGTTCCTTCAAACTACCAGTGGTGGCTTCTGCTTTCTCTACCTTTTTGCTCACATCTGCAACCCTTTGGATTGACTTTGTAGTCACCTTAAGTCCTCCTGACAGAATTTCTTCCTTTCCCTTCACTGTGGGCAGGGGCTTCCCAAGACATTGCACAGTGGTGCCTGTCACACCTGCTGCATGCACAGCCTCTCTCTCTAATGCACCCTCTTTGCCCGTGCTTTCACATGCAAATACCGTTTTTGCTCCCTCCATAGTCCCTGGCTCACCCTCTGCAATTACTTTCTCTAATTGTTCTTTATTTGGTAAGATATGTATCTTAGCCCTTGGCACTACCTGTGGGGCACTCTCATCTGCCCCCTGCTCTGCTTGGGAAGAGATGAGGGATTGTATCTCCGACTCCTGCTGGAGATTCTTCAGATAGTCTAGATCTCCCTTCTCAATGCAGCTCGCAAAAAGCTGGACATTTCCCTTCTCATTGTCCTCACGCTTAATGGTTGCTGTTGCTTTCTGCTCCTGAGAAGAAGCCAACAGATTCCCTATCGTTGACTTCACATCACCCTTGACAACTTTCTGCTGGACAGAGTGGAACAGGAGGGAGTAAAGAGTCATCTTCACTGATCCTGACGTAGTCTCTTGCAAGACCATCCCCTTTTTGACGGAAGCGTCTTGACTGAGGAGACCCTGTAAAGCTTTAGCTACATTTCCACTCAAGTCCTCTTTGCCTTTAACAGCTTCACTCTGGTCCAGTAGCTGCAATGGGCTTACTTTGATCTTGCCCTCTCTGTCCTCCTCCACCAGCACACTCTGTGCTTCCACATTGGTTCTGTGCAGGAGCTGCAGCATAATCCTTTGCAAATGGCCTCCCACAATCTCCTCTTTCAGGATCTCTGGAGCACCTGGGCTGCTGAGCTGGTACTTCACCATCTTCACACTCTCCATATCGTTGGCTTCAATGAGGATTCCGTCATGCTGAATAGCCTGGCAAGTGCAGAGTGTCTCTAAAGTCTCCTTCACAGTCCTTTCTTTCAGTTCTGTTTCTACACTACCTTCAGAAAGACTAAATTTATCCAAGGGTGTGCTCTCGAAGAGCCACGTTGTACTTTTCACATCTGCATGAGGGATTGCTTCTTGGGCTCCAACACTGGCTGTCACCTCTGGGTCTTTAAGGGTGTCCATTGGCTGGGTTTCAAACAACCAGGTGCAGCGTTTTACGTCCCCTTTCTGGCTGTCTTCCCTCTGCACTGTACTGATAGTGGAGCCTCTTTCCGCATCCCCATACAGGGAGTCCACAGGCTGGTTTTCAAAAAGCCAAGTGGATGTCCTCACATCACCCCGCTGAACATCACTGACACTGACCATCCTCACATACTTCTTCTGGCCCACTTGCTGGGACTCAAAGAGCTGCTTGTTGGACTGAACATCTCCCTTCTGCACATCATCTACTGTTCTGGGCACAGACATCTTTCCCCCTGAGAAGGTGTCAAGAGGCTCTGTCTCAAACCTCCACCGAGCAGCCTGGACATCTCCTTTCTTGATGTCCTCTTGGGTGACAGCCCTAATCACAAACACCTCTTCTTCCTTCTTGATCTGATCCAGGGGCTTAGTTTCAAACAACCATCGGGCACCTTTCACATCACCTTTCATGATTTCTTCTTTCTGCACTGAGGTGACCTCATGGTATCCCCCCTCTTTGTCCTGGATAGCATATAAGGGTTGGCTTTCAAAAAGCATTGTGCAGGACTTGACGTTAGCTTTGCTCATGGTGTCTTTCTGGATCTTCTGGAGCTCTGTCTCATCCACTTTGTTATGGATTTGGTCAAGGGAATAGGTCTCAAATACGAACCTTTTGCCTCCAACATGTCTTCCCTTGATATCCTTCTCTGGAGGGATTTCCTGGATGCCTTCAGAGCTGTCCTTCAGAGAGTCCATGGGGTAGTTCTCAAAGAGCCAAGTGAACTTGTGCACGGATCCGGCTTCAATCGTCCCATCATCCTTCTGGGATGTTGGTTTGGTGACTGTATCCAAGGGCTTAGCTTCAAAGAACTCCTTCACTCTGGACACTTCCCCAGACTGTATCTCCACACGACTGGAGTACCGCATGGTTTTCTTCCGGTCAGCTTCACCGACAGCAATGCTGCCCAAGGGTTCAGTCTCAAATAGGTGCCGGACAGTTTTGACATCAACTCCCTGTAATTCCTCCTGGCTGTATGCCTTACTGACTTGTAAATACAGCTCTTCCTGGCCTTTCAGGGAGTCCAGGGGCTGAGTCTCAAACATCCATGTGTATGACTTCACATCAGCTTGGGGAACACTGCCATCCTCTTCCTGCTTCTTTTCAGCCTTCTCGTACAGGGTGTGGATGGGCTGGGTCTCAAAAAGCCACCTGCAGGTCTTCACATCCCCCCGCTGGGAGATCTCCCGCTTCACCGAGGGATGCTCCTCACCTTGCATGGCTTGTTGATGAATGACATCCATGGGCTGAGTTTCAAAGAGCCACTTGGCTGTTCTGACATCACCAGCCACCACCTCTTGTTTTGTGATCCCCCGTATTATATCCACTTTCTTGATGCTTTCATCAAATTGGTCCAGGGGCCTTGTTTCAAACATCCATTTGTAGTTCTTGACATCACCACTGATGATTTGCTCTCTGCTTACAGAGGTGACTTCATGGAAATTGCCAAAGCTATCCTTGATGGCATACAGAGGTGTTGTCTCAAACAGGATTTGGTTGGCTTTGACATTGCCAGCTGGAATCTTCTCCTCTTCTTTGGTGATGGGCTCAGCATCAGCCTGATTAATACTGTCTAAGGGGATAGTCTCAAATAGGGTCTTGAAAGACTTCACATCCCCTTTCACTACCTCTTCCATGCTGGTGGCTGGAATTTCTTCCTCAAATGCCTTGGAGATGCTGCCGAAGGGACAGGTCTCAAAGACATGCTTTCTTTGCTTCACATCTCCTTTCTCCTCTGCTGAAAGCTCTACTTTCTTTAAACGTCCTACCTCAAAATTGTCTTTCAGGGTTTCCATTGGCTGGGTTTCGAATAGCCAGAGTGTAGATTTCACATCACCTCCAATGACTTGTTCTTTGGCTACAACACTTTCTGAAGCTTCTCCTTTCAGAGAATCAAGAGTCTGGGTTTCAAAGAGCATTCGCTGCTTACTGACATCTGCCCCTGTAACAAAATCCGTTGAAGCCTTGAAGTCCTGTTCTTCGACTGTGATTTCTCTAATGGCATCCAGAGGCTGAGTTTCAAATATCCACCTTGCTCCACTGACATCTGGCCTTCCAATTTCTTCCAATGAAATCCCACGGATTATTTGCACTTTGGAAGTGTCCTTGTTGATGGTATCCAGGGGCTGAGTCTCAAACAGCCAGCGAGCTGTTCTGACTGCATTGCTCTGAATTTCTTCTCGGCAGACAGACTTGATTTCATGGATGTTCCCAGTTTTGTCTCTGATGGCACAGAGGGGCTCTGTTTGGAAGAGCCTGACAGTCTTCTTAACATCGCCTTTTAGCTCCTGGATTTCTGACTTGAGTTGTAGGATGCTCTTCTCCTCCACTGAGCAGCAGCGTCCTATAGCATCCAAGGACTGTGCTTCAAAGAGCTGTCTGGCACCTTTCACATCACCTCCCTGGACAGGCTCCTTGAGAACTGCCTCCTGCACTTCGGTTTCATCTGAATACAGTTTGTTTAATGAGTCTAGTGGCTGGGTTTCAAACAGCCATCGGGCAGTATGCACATCCCCTCTGGCAAGGTCTGTTTCTGATACCTTGGCTGATGTTGCCAGACTGTCCCCATTGATTGACTGTCTTTCAAACCTCAGGGAAGTATTTTTCACATCCCCACTGGGAATGATCTCTTCTTCTGCCAGCTTCTTAGTGCCTTGATGGTCCCCAATAGAGTCAAGTGCCCAGTTCTCAAAAATCCATCGCATGGACTGAACCTCTCCTGGAAGAACTTTGTCCAGGTTCACAGATGCCTGTGCATTGGGATCTTCAGTATTAAGCATTTCTGCCAGGTCCTCAGTCACAGCTTCTTCCAAGTTCTTCCTGAGCTCAGGATGCATGTGTCTGTAGAGCCTCTTTAGCTCGTTCACTTGACGCTGCTGGTAGAACTTGGAGAAGGCTTGCTTTGGAGGAGGCACGGGGAGTGAGTTGAGGTCCTGGCTCCCTGGAGCCATGACCTGGACTGAGCCAAGGGCGGGAGGGGGAGGTAAGTCGTCTTCCATTTTCTTGATGGCAACTTTAGATGATTTCTGAGCTTCTGACATCTTTAGGGAAACAGTTTTAAATGTCAGCATCATTTCTTACCCCCCAACCCCATGGCCATTAATAGTGAGAATGGCAAAGGAAAAAGCCAGTCAACAAGGGAAATCCATGCACCTACTAAGCTCCATACCTTTGGTTCAGTAGCACACAGCACTCCAAAGCATCACACCACTGCACACGCTCCAGGCTTGGTGTTAGCTCTGGTTCCACAGCAGCACGCTTTAAAGCAAGGTCTCTAATCCAGGCACGTACAGTGGTTAGTCTACAGTCACCAGGATTCAGTCCAGCTATGGTGTAACAGAGAGGCCCAATTTGGACTGTGCCAGCAAGAGAGAGTGACCACAAGAATACCATGAAGAAGGCTGTCTTAAAGTAACAAGCTAAAAGTTAACTTCTCCCTTCTGCTCCCAAGTGGCCCGGGCAGTGTAAGGACCTTCAGAGAGTGGGAACATAGGATATGGGTGCAGGAGAAAGCCAAGGAGCTGTTTGTGAAGAGGTCTCAAGAAGGAAAATGTGGAGAGGGAACCAAACAAAAGCATCCAACTGAGCTGATGAGGACAGCCTATTTTTGGATAGTGAGCTAGTATGATGATAGCGCCATGGGCTGCCCACTGCACAGGAGTGAGGGCTTGGGGAAGGACATTTGTCTGATTAATGATTCCTTCTGTGGGACTCATGAGTGTAGCCCATGCCATCATTTGCATAAGAATAGATGCACAGTTATAAAATTGGAGACTTAACTAAAGCTCTTTTGACTTGCAGACTTGTACAGGCATGAGGCTAACTAAGGTTTACAAACTGCTGGATTTAGCAGACCAAATTCTGTGCTCTGTTAGGAGGACAAAGCAAGGCTGAGGGACCTGAGGTTGGGGTAACAGGAAACATCCATAGTTGGGGGCCAGCAAAAGTTAGACCTGCTTAGACTCAGTCAGCCTGAGCTCAGCTTGAATTCACAGCAGTGTTGGCACAGAAGTGAGCAGAGGGTGCAGTTGTGATGGGGTGGACTGTGGTTGTTCAGCCTACCTTTGAGCCTCACTTTCTGCATTTTTTCTCCTTAGCTTGGGAAGCCTGGGCGCCGAACGCTGAACTGAATACCTGCAACCTGCACTAGTTTGGCATTTATCCAAAGGGAAGGTAGCCAAGGCCTATAATCATTATCTAAAAGAGACTGTAATCCTGGTGGCTTTCCTTTCAGTAAACAGATCTGCTGACCCTTGGCATGCCTGTGGAGTTACGTCTGTAGAGTTATGTCTGGAATATTATTAGTTGTTGCTCAAAGCAATGGTGCGCGGTGTTATTTCACTCTGTTACATGCAGATTGTTCTGGCTAAAAATAAGTATTGAACATTAGTAAAAAAAAAAAAAAAAACAAACCCAGAATACAAAAATCAGCATATTTTGCAGCAAGTGTAAAATGCAGATCTTTCACATGAGCCAACATACTTTGAATGCACTTTTTAAAATAAGTTTTTTTTTGGGATCTGTGAAGAACTTCTGAATGTGGGGAAGGGCGACTGAGCTGCTGATAGCTATATTCAGTGTGAAAGCGCTCCTTACTGCCTTGTGTGGGTATTTAAATCACACCCCACCACATTCCACAAGTATTTGGTTAGATAACAGTGCTTATCTTTAACATTTCTTACCTTGCTTTTTTTCTGTCTGTGGGGAGAGTGAATGGAATTGTCCTTCACAGTACTCTGGAAAAGACAAGAGGAGAAATGACATCAAACTGCATAAGAAGACATGTTATCTGTGTGTGTATATATATATCTCTATATCTGTAACAACTACAGAGACCTGAAAACCCGTTAGAGTTGAAGTGTTTTTTTTTTTTTTGTTCACTGGCAGTTCTGTACATCTGGGAAAAACAATCTTATTCCAGGTTGATCAGAAATATTTGTTTCCAAAATTCTTAGTCAACAAACAAAACCCCAAACACATTTGTTTAGAATTGGGGGAAAACAAAAAAAAACACTGATTTCTCCAAAGTTTGATTTAGCCTATATTTTTGTTTATACTTTAAGATTTTGAAAATAAAACTGACCTACATTTCTAATTGCCTTATGGATGGTATAATTCGCTGTTTTGAAATTGCTTTTCTTTCTTTTTCTTTTTTTTTTTTTTTTCTTCAACTTCTAACTAGTTGTAATTTTCCAATTACAGTCTCCACTCATTTATTTTCAACTGGGACTGCTTCAGTCCGGAGTCCTCCAGTACAGAGCCCTGATACATGCTCGAGAGACTGCATCTCTGGACAGGGACCCTGCAAAAGATTGAGAGTGGGAGGGAGCATGAAAGTGCCTGCAGGAAAGGTCTAGATGTGAAATCACATCCCACGTTACTCCTGGATCACCAGTGGAGCTGGAGAAATGGGAAAAAGGTAGCTCAGTGCCTCACAACACTTATAACCTAAATTATCCTATGACCCAGAGATCAGCCTGGTGTGGGTGATTAAATCCCTGGATCACAGACCAAGGACTATCAACAGAGGAACACAGGCAGGCTGCACTGTAAAGTTATGCTGGAGTGTGACATATATGGACGTATATGTGTGCGTGTGTCGGAACTGGTATAGTATGGAGATGTATGTGTTGCTGTGTGCTGAATATTTCCTCCATTGATGTGAGCGTGTAAATATATATGTGCAAATAAGGTGGAAAACTTATGTATGAATAAACTGTTTGTACGGGCTAGTGGATGGAGATGTGTGTGCGTTCGGTATACGTGTGCCTGTGTGAATATGATGTGTATATAAATGTGTGTGTGTATGTATATGCAGCTTATGCATCATATACATGCATATCAGCACCTCTGATACCATTTATACAATATTTGCAAAGGGCAAGGGAAAGCTGGTTATTTTTGGAAGACCAAAGGATGTGATTCTCTGGATTTACGAAACCAGATGAGTTCTCTCTCACCCTCTTACAGCCACTTGCTGGGACAGGACATCGCTCGGATGCCGCTGGTGATCTGTGAGGGTGAGGACGGCGGCGTGCAGTGCTTACCGGCTGTGCGGGGCTGCCAACGCGAGCAGCAGCAGCAGCTGTCTGGGAGAGATAGAGAGCCGACAGCTCCTTCACGGAGGGCGCAGAGGACCTCCCTCGTCCTTGGGGAAGTATGTGGCTAGCGTTGTCTGATATGTCTAAAAATGACCGCGTCCTCTCATCTGAAACAGGGAGAGACATGCGCGGTGAGCTACGTGCCAAAGACGTGAGGGCACCGCCGGCCTGGAGCGCGAGCACCGCTTGCCGAGGGCTTTTCTGGGCGCCTCCCCTGTCTGCACGCTGATTCCCCCCGCAGCTCCCACCCCGGTCCCCCGACACTTAACATCATGCCTTTTGGTTCGGGGAGGAAACATGGACGTTTCCAACTCTGTCATGGCTGAAATGGACTTTGAGCCTGGATGAGAGTAACACATTGGGTGGTGGCCTGATGCCACCATCCTGCTGGTGGGGCACAGAGCCCGCACCCATTCCTGCATCCCTGGACAAGGCCATCACCATACATGAGCGAGATGGAGGATGTGAAAGAGCAAAGCATGTTCAGCTTGAATCAACTCCCACTTCTTTTGTTCTGTGGCTGCACCGCTTTCCTATCGGCGTGCCCTACAAGCAGTTATATCCATTTATCTTTACCTGTCCCCTGGGATCCCATTTCAGGGAACGGAGAGATGAAGAGGCTATGAGACTTGCCCAAGGATGTAGCAAGGCTCTTTGGCAGAGCCAGAGGACAGAATCCCACTCTTAGTTTAGAGATGTGATACTTTGAGCCTCACCAGCTCCCATGGGGCCCCCACTGGGGCCCAGCGTGGCATTGTTGAGATATTCAAGATATTCAGCATTCCTCCTACCTTTGTTCGGATGCCTCTCATGGAGATGACTACAGCTAAGGATGTGCCTATCTGGTTCATGGAGAAACGGCTGCTCTGGGAGGAGGTGATCTATTAGCCAGACCTCCTGAGGGGTACTCAAGGGGACTGGAAGCTTGGAGCGGTCACACACTTTTGGATGATGATTCACGTTCCCTCATTCCCACCTGTTGTACTCTTCCCCCCTTGGTCCTCAACCCCCTAAACAGTGGGGGCTTCCCCTCCCTCTGAGGATGAAAGCTGTGTCCATCCCCAGAGAGAGGTTTGTGTCCAAATTAATGGCTCTAATGCAGATGTGTTCAGTTTTCAAAGAAAGAGGCAACTCCAAATTCTAGCTACGAAGATTCTTTTTCCATTCCTCTGCTAGGCGTGATCAGGATGGCCATCTCCACCTCCCATCACAGACATATAAAGAGATTTACACCTATATGATGCATCTTAGCCCTCCAGGTTAGTCAGGGTTGTAATTTCTCTGTTACCACTGTAAAAACACGAGAAGGTTCTCCTTTTATCTGCAGACTTGCAGTGCTGCGTTTGGATTTAGTGCGGTATTTGCAATGCTTTCTGTTCGAACAATGGGCTCTCTCTCTCCCTAAATCCAGCTATTGCACAGCCAGGAAAGGCCTGATGTACTTTCTAATATGTGCACGTTAGAGGCACTGCAGCAATTCTAGTGTTCTTTGCCCTCAAATCTCAGTCGCCAAATCACGAGATTTTGTAAACAACAAACTTAGCAACAATTTTCCTTTGTTTTCTGCATTTTTAGTTCAGATTTTAAAGTTTTTCTCTAAAATACTGAAGGAGGTCTACTCTGTTTTTATTTTAAAGTGACAACAGCTAATGTTATACACTAACAGGATTCCAGGAGCTCGTGCTTCAAATGAAACACCAGTTCTTACAGGGGAAAAACACGCACCAAAAAGCCATGGAGATAAGACTGGAGGGACCCAGTGAGCTTGTCAGACGCTGGCCAGTGTGCTGCTGAAAGGTGCCAAACCTCAAGGTTTCTTTTGTCCTTGGTTCCAGCTGCTCCTCCAGCTGTACAGGCATTTTGATGCAGAACTGAGGCTGGATACATGACAAAGCAGTGGGATGCACTACAGATTTAGCTGCCCAGTTCTGCCAGAGTTCACTAGGACACCAGGCAAGGAAACAGAAGAAGATATTTCATTAATGCTTTTTTTTGCTAAGTCACCAAGTAAATATGGGACCTCTCTTCCCGATTTCTGCTCTCCACAGCTTAAACACTGAGTCAAGAGGAATTAGCCATCTACAGCCAGTGGAGACAGTGACACTGCTGGGGCAGATTTGGTGCATCTTAAGATAGGCTGTGAGGTTGCAACCATCCTCTGATTGCATCAGTTTTTTGACCCACTCTGCTCAAGATGCCCCAAACTTTGACCAGATCCCTGGCTTTCTGAGACGAGCAATAGCCTGGAAATGGGGAGGATAGGGTCAAGGCGTCACTCAGACACTGCTTTTACAGGAGCTGGTGCCAATATCTGCTAACACAAGCCCCTCTATCTGCTGCAGTGGGCTCCTCCCTTCATTTGGAGGCTTGAGACATGCATCTGAAGGGGTCTACTCTGTGAAAAATGGGAAATAAAGTAATTGCTAGTGAAGGTACCTGGGATTTCATCGTCTTTCCTTATTATGGCTGTACCCTGTGAGAAGAGCATTGAAGCATGTGCTGAATTAGCTGCAGAAAGCTTTGAAGAGGGCTTTGAAAAAATCTTTTCTGGGAATCTCTTTCTTTTCTCCTACATTGCTGAATTACCTACTGGAAAGGCAAAAGGGATCCAATCAGTCTGGAAAACAGAAGCTTTCTTCCTTGCAAGGTAATGAGGTTTGGCTAAGTCTCCCAGCAAGAGCAATGGGGAGAGCTGGGGAGAGTCAGCCTTGCTAGCTTTAAAGCACAAAGCAAGATTTGCAGCCTTTCTGGTTGGGAAAATGAACACAAGCCCTTGGAAAGGGCATGGCCATGCTGAAAAAAACTCTCTTAAAAACTACGTCTAAGGAGATGGAAGCACTTCACGGCAAGACAGGGACCCTGCCTAGGCTGACGTGAGCATTGCTGTGCTTAATCATTTTGGTGGTGCTTAGCAAAAGCATCCTCATGTTGTAGAGCTGGGCTGGTAATATTTTATGGTCTCCTCCCACCCCAGGCTATGGCTATTACCGCTGAGCTGATATAATTTGTATTGGCCCATGAGCCCATGGGTTGAGATGCTGCACAAAGAAAAGCAATGTGCCCCTCCAGCCAAGAATGAATAATGCAGCTGAAGGTAGATTTCCAGTCCATGCAGTGGAAAATAGCATAGCCTCAGTGCTGCCTGGTCCTTCATCCATTAGCTTGGATAGCTGAAAGGCCACAGGGCTTCTGTTTTAATGATGGATATAATTAGATAGAAGGCTTTTGTTGAAGCCTTCCCCTTATCACTGCCTTTGTTTTCTTTTTTTTTTTTCCTTCTCCTTTTTGACATTTTTGCAGTGCACAGGCTGTGCACAGCCCTCTATTTGCTTATCACTTCTCACAAAACTGCCTGCCTTAGATAGGGGCTGCTCAAACTCGCCGGGCAGGCGGCTGGCTCTGCGCTTGCAGAAAATCTGGTTGCTCCACACGGCTCTGCCTGACGAAACAGGCTGCTGCCACCCTCTAAATTGCTAATTATAGATAAGAGTGAAAGAACAACAGTTCATTCTGCTAACAAGAAAGCCAAGCCGTCACATGTGTGCAGCTAATGGCGTCCAAGCGGCACCTAGGACAACTCAAGAGCTGTGAGCACAGTGCAGCTGAAAAGCATCCCTTGGGAGGGAGGAACTTCCCAGCTGGAGATGCTAAAGCAAAGCCAAAGGACATTATGCAGACTGGGCTTAGGGAGTTATTTGTTGTATATGAGATGGAAAGCATGGAAGCCCATTTTAAGACCTGTGCTGGGCTCCACGTTTCTGCTTTCCTGAGCAAAAGGGCTCCACTGGCACGTTCGGCATCCATTCCAGTGCCGAGTGATGCATCCCGCATGGCGCTGATTGACTAGCACTGACTGTGGCCCCAGGGATTTTAAACCTGATACTTCAAGCATTAAAGCATCCCCAGTGAGCTAAAATAGTAGAACAGAGCTCCTGAGGACCCCCTCTTCCCATCCCACCCAGCGGCTGGCGCAGTGGCTGACAGCGCTGCTGTCTAAGTGAAGGATATGGGGAATGCGCCTCCCCGCTGGGGTTTGTCGGCAAAATGTCCTTCGTGCCACCGTCTGGCGCCGGATGAATCTGCGCATTTCGTGTGAGGGGCTGCCATGTTAGGACTGTCCGTAGGGAGCAGCTGTTCCTTAGCTCTTCCCTTGCCCCATGTATGTGCCACTTGGTCTCAGTTTACAGCCTCGCTGCCCCATCAGCCGTGCCCCCAGCCAGCAGAGAGGGCTGTGGGACCTGGAAACTTGCAATGGGGCAAAATCGATCCTCATATTCATTTGTACTCCCTGATCTTCATAGACACAGAGGGGAAGAAGAGGAAAGGCAAGGCAACAGGGGGAAAAAGACTCTTAAATATTCGTCTAAAAATTCACTCAATTCCTCTTCAGTTATTGCCCATAAATCACTCAACTGCTCTGTCTCCTGCTGAAGATAATATTACAGGTCTTTTAAACCATAATTGTGTTACACCTGAAAGCCAGCTCCCAACAAGTGGAAAACAAATCACTAACAAAAACACTATCCCCCTCCATCCCCTGAGGAAACCCCATCTCGCCAGTAACACGGCAGCTCCGTCTTACTCTGCTTTCTACTTAAACCCCTTTATCCTACAGAGAAACAATGCTACCCACCTGTTGATGTCCACCACGTCTGCCGCTGGCACTCCTTTGCAGCCCGGCTCCCACCACTAACCCCAGTGAGCTACCAAGAGCCTGAGTCACCTATTAAAAAAGGAAGCTGCAAGCTCAGCACCAGTCTCCCGGGTGGCCTGGCCAACCAAATGTCATCGGCTTTGCTCTCAAAATCAGCCTCCCTGAGCAAACACAGCTGCTAAACAAAGCCCTTTGTGTTGCCATGTATGCCCCACGGCGGTCCATGAACTGGGGGTTGTGTAACGGGGCCTGAGATCAGCCGGGGGCTCGCACGGGGCTTGCACGAGCTGGAGGGAAAGGAATAGACCAGTGGTGCAAGATGGGCCAGGGTCCTGTCCCCCTCCATCGCTCGCCAAAGGGAGCAGTGCTCTGGAGAGCATGCCATCCCGGCCAGCTGAATCTGGCATCCGCTGTCACTGCTCAGCATCTGCCCAACATTGCTTCTCTGCAGACCGACAATGGGTTGGCCATGATGGGCTGCTGGATCTGGCATGTCCTATGCCATGGAGAAAAGACATGTTATGGCCTCACCCCTTGGCTGTGCCACAGCTTGTGAGATGTTTGGCACATCCCCCAGTGCAGGACCCAAAACCCAATACTCAGAGGCTGGTGGGAACAAAGGGACCTGTGTCCTGGAGCTTCTTCACACTGGGGAAATCAGGGCAGGAAGACACCAATTTCTTCACACTTTGAAAAGGACTCTGTTTTCCAAGAGGATGGAGGTGAACTGACATGGAAATGCTCCTGGGTTCGTGGTGCTCTGGGGTGGCTGTTTCCTGGGAACTTGGGGCCATTTCTGCTATTCCTCCCTGGCCGGGATGGGTTGTGGGTTACTCCCAATTGGACAGTCATTACCAGCTGGGACCCCTGCCTCAGGCTGTGTGTCTGGACGAGTGCCCTCTTTCCCACCTGCTTGTCCCTGGAGTGTATGTCAGTGTTAAACCCCAGCAACTCACTGTGCCCCTCCTGAAGCTGGAAGCCCATCCCTGCACATGGGACCACCATTTCTCAGTGCCTCTATCTCTAGATGTGGGAGCTGCATGTGCTGAATTACACCTACCCCATCCTCCTCCCAGCTTTTCCCCTTGGAAAATTGGTCCCCAGACAAAAGTTGCTCCTAAATACCGGCACCGCTCCACGGCTGGCCTGGGGGAATTTGTGCGGATGGGTAAGCACCCATAAAAGCTGGCTGGGAAACCAGTGCTGCTACTTAATCCGTGAGCCTGGCAGCCCATTGGTGGTGCTGGGTCAGCGGGGAAAGATTTAAATCTCTGGCCCCAACCCCTGAGACAACAGCCCTGGTCCATGGGGAAGCTCTACCAGAGGAGACACATGCTGAAGGTGGCGTGGGAAGAGGGGCAGGCTGCCTCACTGCCCCAGTTTGGAGGCTGCCAAAAGGGTGAGTGTTCCTGGGATGCTGCAGCAAAGGGTTTGCAGGGAAGGGTGGTCCTGGAAGGGTGAGGTTTTGGGGAAGGGAGAACATCTCTAGCTATTTCTCATTGCCCTCATGAGGCTTTTGCACATGGTAAAATGTTATGTGCTTCTTTTCCAAAGGAAGGGGGAGAAAAGATGGGACGAGGGTGCAGCAGGGAGCATCAGCAGGATTTCAGGCAGTCTCCAGTAAAGACTGAGGACCGGCAATGCTCTGAAGCGTTCTGTTTATCCTCACGGTTACTCCCTCCTGACTCTTGGATCACACTTTGCTCTGTTTGCAAACTGCAGTGTTTCCTCTCATTTTCAGTTCTACAAAGGACAGCAAGGATTTGAAATTCAAGCTTTTTCTTTTTGCCATAGATTGGCCAATTATGTGAGAGAGTAACAGTTGTAAACATGTTTTTTTTTAAACAAAGTCATCTGTTTTTGACTGTTTTGGTCCAAGTTACCTTTTTGTTGTAACCACATGGGCTAGTAATTGACCTTTAAAAGCGAGAACTGAGATTTTTATATGCTCTTCTAACCAGCTCAGTTGTAAGAACACCACTGATTACAGTTAAATAACTAACAAAAATCAGACAAATTGACAACATACTTTTTCTGATTCCATCCTTTCATGAGTAGACCTTCTCCTTTCAAATAAGTTTGTACAGCATCAAGTACAATAGATCCCTGATTTAGAGGTGGGGAGCATCTCTGGTATAGATCACAAATGTAAATGACTAATGCACATCAAAAACCACAAATCGGCAAGGGTTTAGGAAAGATTTTGCACTGTCTGCAAGCTGTATGTTGCAACCACTTGAGCAGTTCTGGTATGTAGAGCTAATATATGAATTCTGGGGTGGGAAATGGGCTGAAAAGTGCCAGAACTGGAGGAAGGTGCTAAACAAATAAGTAAAATAAAATCAGGTAACTAAAGAGCAGATGTGTTGAAGAGGAAATAAGATTTAAACTGTCATTTCATGCTTTAGGAATTGTGTACTAAATTATAGTCAAACAATTAACATTTTGCATATGTATAAAGTTGCGTTTGCAAATCTGAGTGGGAGGGGGTGAAGGAAAAAACAGCTACTGAAAAGTGTCTTGTTTTCAGCACTTTCATTTCAAAATCAGATCTTTTTACAATTTCCAGCACCTCTAAACTGAAGATTCATGATCTTTAGCCATTTCTGCAAGTGTTTTTGGCTCCTCAGTGTCAGCTGGACTTTCCTTTGCAGGAGCAACATCACAACCCCCAGGTAATTTAAACAGCTCCCGAGAAGAGTCAGGAAAATTTAGCCTCAGGCGGAGCTGATTATCTGCCCCAAGGCAGCTCAGGGCTATTTCTGGGCTTTGCAAAAATCCAGGAATGTGGAGGACACTATTCCTGGTACAAAAAAATGCCAAGAAGCTCTGCTGAGAGACAGCTGCGAGTGGCATCGCTGTTTGGGGATGTGGCCTTCCCAAGTGGGCCAACTGCTGTGGGGTTCTCTTTCCTTAGAGAGGGACTTAAACATCACCCGGGTCGCCTTCTCCGCTTTTGGGATACGAAGTGCCTAGACAAGGCGGTTGCAGCCCCGACTATCCTCTCAGCACTGCCTCGCTCTCCATGTTCCTCTGTTATTTGCAAGAGGTTAATAAAAGCCAAGCGGACGTTTAATATATTGCTCCCCCAGGCTGTGTATCGCTGGGATCCTCGGACATGCTGAGGATTGTGTATCACACACCATTCTTGTATCCTCCAGTTACTCTTTACCTAATATTTATATGGAGGGGCTCACTGAAATGGTGATAATCACCCCTGCTGCCAATACAACAGGAGCTGGTTTTATTTCCCTCTTTCTCTATTTCACCCTATCCCCAAATGCTGGCCGGCAGCAGGACTGGTTTTATTCCTAACCCCTCCACCAGGCTCTGAGCCCTCTGTGTTCTACCTGCTCCCGTAGAGCAGCATCTCAGCCTTTGCAGGCTACAATGCAGGGTGACCATTTGTGATGGCGTCTTCCCTCCCCCTAAAATCCCCTTCCCCAGGGAAAGCAACACCGAGCTGTCCACCGGAATAACCTCTGCCTGGGGAGAGGACTTCTCAGCATGCCACAAATACCAGACCTTTTAAGGGAAGCCCTCTCTAACCACTTCGAAGAGATACCTTGGGAATGTCTGTGCAGGCATGAGCCCTGAGAGCATCACTGGCCTCACATCCCACCTGGGATGCAGAGCACAGCCGGGATCAGGGCTGCAGCGTGCGCCTTAAAGCATTTCTTTGCCGTGGCATGGTGTTTATGGGGGGGCATTGCATGGATACCACACAGCTCTGAGGAGCTGCTGAGACCCTGTCTTTGCTTTCTATTCTTATCGTGGTGTTTCCATGCTGCTGTCAGCTCTTTATCGCTGGCAGCCAAGAAAACTTAATACTGTTTTGGAAGAAACAACCATAGCCAAAAAAAAAAAAATAGCAGTATCCTTTAAAGAGAAAACACCAACCCACTTGTAGCTATCGAGTTTCCCTGGCATTTCCATTTATTTCTGAATGAGGCAAGTTGCCAGTGAGAATATGAGGAAGGAGAGAAATGGGTGGCTTTAAAAGAGTAAAATACCAGGTTGTACAGTACTTAATGCAAAGATTCCTGCTACCATGTTCAGACCCAGACTTGGGGTTTTTGCTGATGCTGAAGAAGGATTTCCATCCTCCTAGCATCAGGGTTAGGGCATCCTCAGCTGGTTTCCCCAAGAAAGAAGGCTTTTATATCCTGCAAAATACTGCATCTATTCAAGAACTGAAAACAGTAGGACGTTCCTACTAATTTTTACCCATGCTGGATCCTTTAATTGCTAGTAGTGGATTATCTACCACTTTGACTGGACAAGAACACAAGTTTCATATTTTGCCTCTTCTCATCAAGTGATATCTGTACCTGAGGCACCAACTCCACTTCTCTTTTCCCAAATCCATGTTTTGTAATAAAAACCTAAGGCTACTTCAGACATTTTCCAGAAAAGATTTGGGTGAAAACTTGAGACCTGGAAGGATCTGCAGGAAGTTAAAGAATTTCTGTTATTCTCACAGCAATCAGCAGGATGCATATCCCAGAAGGAAATGTTAACCACTGCCAAATTCACGAGCAGAAAAATACTACTTTCAGCTCAGGTTGTTGGGGTCAGGCCCTCGGTGACTGAGGGGCAGCGCTGAGACCTGGATCTGGGCTCCTGGCTCACTCATGTTGGCCATGAGACAGACCTTAGAGCTAAAAGGCTTCAGCAGATGGATAATCAGGTATAAGACACACACACGCAAACACAGGGGTAGGTTTCTGCTCCATCTTACAGAGTTGTGCAGGTTTTTGGAGTTACCTTCCATACATGAGCACAAATAAGGTGTGGTGTGACCATATTAATGCTGCTAACCCAACAGACTCCTGAAGCCCTTTATTTGGCTCAGGGTCACAAACACATTTCTCAGCCCTCCATGGAGACTTGGAGAAAAAGGGGAGGGAAAGAAATTCCCTCCTTAACTAATCCTATTCTGCCTCTTGTTCCTTAGGGATGTAAGACGAAGCAAAGCTTATTTCTCTCTGAGCAGTCCACATTTTGCTGCCTACTATCTACCAGTCCTGAACACAGTTTTGATCTGGAAGCTGTTCCCTCCATCCCCAGCATCCAGGTAACTCACCCGAATACCATATAGATTCTTTCCCCTATTACTGATCATGGTGACTAGAGTCACAGTAAATAACATTTTTGGAGGAGAGAGTAGACACTGAGATCTGGCCCCATGTATTTAAGCCTCAAATCCAGGAACTTCAGTATTTCAGGACAGGGGAAAAGCACACAGGTACAATGCTCTCTTTCTGCCTTGAACATGCCCAAGCACCCTAGACAGCGGTGCTGAACGAGACCAAAGCCACCATTCATGGAACACAGAGAAAGCACCTTCTGCAGCAGAAGGTGGGATTTATCAGGCTCTGGGCCAGCAAAATAAAATCCATGGCTTTTCATGAGCTGCAACCACCGCTTTCATAGTAGGAGGTGCTGAGCATCCTCATTTGCCCTGTTTTTTAGCATCAGTTTGAGGTTCATATTTAGGCAACACTTCACCCCTCTCTAATCTACCCCAAAATTACTTACAGGGAGGTCTTGGTAGTCCCAACAGCTGTGTCACACCGTAGACAGCCCCAGTGGAAAGTCTGCGTGAAACTCAAGGCCGGGCAGCCCTTAGTGTATCCTGCTAGGAGCCCTGCTCCACTCCCCACACCCTCCGTCCTGTTCGCTGCCTCCCAGTGGTCTCTGGCAGCTGGTTTTATCACCAAGCACTGGGCTATGTTGAGAGGATGAACCACTTGGTCTATTTTTAGGGAAGAGTGAAATTGCTCTTCCACCAGGCTGAGTCAATCATGAGTTTTAGCAATCCTACACGGAGGCTGGGAAAGTCTGGGGGCCTGGCTTATTTTCAGAACTTATTCATTCAAAATACCCCTGGTGTAATCTGGTACAGGACAGGGGGTGCTTCCAGGCAGTGGTGCAAAGGGGAAGAGGCATTTCCCTGACTCACTGTCATGTCCTCGGGCTCTGATCTGCATGGCCAGGCCCTCTTCACCTCTGGCCACAGCCAAAGTTTTAAGGCAGAAGCTGGGAAGGTGACAGGTATTAGCTATATTTTCTGGTTCCCTATTTCCTCATTGGTTCCAATATTTTAGAACCAAGAAAGAAAAAAAAAAAAATAGGAAAGTGAGCGGAAGCATGTATGCCAAGAAGGATGATCGAGCTGTCTGCTTTACGGTCAGCTGGGAATTATCCCATCCTTGCAATCCCTCTGTTAGCAATGCGGTGCTGAAGTGAGGTGCTCTGGGAGATGTTTGGAGAGGGATAACAATAAAGCAGTCAGCCCCAGAGGGCTCCTGGTGCCCTCAAAACTCAGCAGGGCAGCGGGTACTGTTCTTAGCATATTAATGGTGGGCACAACTGTGTGCCAGAGCTGAGGACCCTGGCCTGGCCACGTTGATTTACAAATACAAACATAACCAATGGCTCTGGGGCTTATTTTAACAGTCCACCTTTACCAGGCTGGGATAGTGATACAGCTGAGGAACCCAGTAATGTTTGAATCAGGTCCAGCTGCTCCCTCTTTGATTTACTTTTCTGACACCTTTAGAGAGCATAGGCTTGAGTAAATCACCATGTGGCAATGAAAGGAGATGTGTGTTGGCTATGCCCGTACCAGGAGTCACAGTCACCTGAGATAAAACACTCACTCAAAGGTGCTTAGGATCACAAAACACAGGGCAAGAGCTACAAGAGACCCGTGATCGGTCCCACCTGGCTTGTACCCTCCCAGGCCATGCCCATGGCCCACAGCACCCAGTGCCAGACAACATGGGACTGCAGCCGATGGGGGAGAGGCATGCACAGATGTGAGTTGTGCTGGACCAGATTGTCTTGGGGCAAAAATCATATCTGTTTTATCTGCCAGCACAGAGCTTTTTTTAGCCTTTTTCTGTGGTGTGTTTGTTACAGCATGTAGCACAAGGACATCTCCATTTCTGCTGGGCTTGTTGGTCACATAAAGATCTCAGCAGCATTGTGATGAGTAGGTGAAGTGTGACCCTGATCCCCAAAGTGGGTCCGTGGTTTTTGCTTCAAAGGGCCAAGCAACTCACCACTGATGATTTTCTGGTTTGAGTTGCTTAAGTATTTTGGTTCCCTCTTTCTGAATACCATTTCTGGAGTTCTACAGGAGCATTTGGAGGGGCTGCTGCCCCTCTCTTTCCCCTATAGGTCTGCAGGTATCAGTCCCTGGAGAGGATACTACACATCAACCAGGCTGCAATTCAGCATGTGAGGAGGTTTCCTCACCAACATCGCATCGCATCACATCACATCGCGTCACATCACATCACATCAAATCCAGCTCCAAATGACCATCTGTTTTCAGATGCTCCTGGAAGGGCCCAGCTCCTCCCTACCATAGCCCAGTTTCTTTAAACATCCTGCAAGACTACAAATTACTGGCTCCCTGCTGTCTGTGTTAAGCCTGATGCCCAGGAAGACCACTACTCATCTGAAGTGGTCCCCGTTTTCTTTGTTGCTTCCTTCAGTAAATGAGGCTCACAGGAAAGAGTTCAGTTAGAATAGGCTGAAATTTAACTGTATTGGGGATGGGGGGGTGGGGAAATACAGCCACCCTTTTTACTGTGGCATATCGAGGAGGATGGGCGATGGCTGTGAGCGAGGAAGCACTAAGCAGCCAAGGAGGTGCAGAATGAAGTGACTCCTGCAGAGTGTACCCCATGATGTGGAGCAGGGAAGTAAGGGATGTCATTAGGAAGATGATAGGCAGGTCTTTGGTGACCAGCCAGGCTGTAAGTCAAAGGGCTGGGGATGGCAGGGGCTGTCAGCAACCCTGCACCTGCTCAGGTAGCATGAACTGGGTGGCGGGGGTGTCATCAAACACAGTGGCAGGCTGGGGACAGAGGTATCTTATTTATTCTGCATGGGTGGAGGGACATAAGGGCAGGAGATGAAGGGCAGAGCGTATCGGCTCAGTCAGCAGCTCACGATGAGGGGGTGTGCGTGTGTCCTTGTGGTGTGCGTGTGCCTAGCAGGAACACACAAGGTGCATGCGTGTATTTACGTGGAGCTCTCTCTTCAGCTGCAACATATATTTGCCTGTCTGCCTAGCCGCAACATACAACATACGTATACAGGGGTGGTTGTCTGTGTGTGTGCACGGCTGGCTGTTCTTTCTCCTGCTGCCTCCCTGACCATCCCTAGGTGAAGGACCTGGTTTGCTACGGATCGTGACTTCCACGACTGTTCCCCCATCAGTGCCCCTGCAAACCGCCCCTGCGAGCACCCTCCTGCAAGCCTGCAAGATCTGAGCTACCTGACAGCTCTCTCCACACAGCTCCTGGGGAAGTGTTTTTCTCCTCCTGTCTGGAAGACAGCAACTAATTAGAAAGCAGGAAACGAAAAAAATGTAATCGATGTGGCACTGGGCCTTCCTGAGAGGCACTGAGAGTGTGACAGGGGGAGATCAGCAGCCTGGAGGCATGGGGGTCTGGAGCAGAGGGCAGCCCTGAGCTCTTGACTGAGGCAGGGTGGCACGGCCGAGAGAAGAGGGCAGCAGGGGCTCAGCGGGAGAAAATCTCTTTAGGTTACATCAGGTGATGATGATCCTGCCAGACTAGGGTTTGCAGGAAAAGCCAACTAGACAGGACTAGCCTGTCTGTTTTGATCGCTGCTGCCAGCCCAGCTGCTGGCAGAGCTCGGCCAGGCGCGAGCAGAGCCTGCTTGCTCCCCTGCCCTCCGCGACTGCCCGGGAACTGCTGCGTGCTCCCACAGCAGTCCCCCAAAGGTGTCTGTGATCCCAGCATCCCCGTCCGGCTGTCACAGGGGCTGGGAGAGGTGAAAGGGGTTGGATGGAACCTGCTTCTGCCCCTTTTTTCTAGCAGTGCTCTAGTCAGGGGGGCAGGAGGATCTTACGCTTAAACACCCTAAGTTTCCCTCCTGGCTGAGTCGCAGAGGTACAAAGCGCTTAGAGCTGGACAGATTGGCCGCTTACATGAGTCCCAACATTCAGCTCCTGCTTGTTACACTCATGAAAAGCAACTGCTGAAAGAGAAATGAGCTTTTAAGGGTTGTTTTGACTGCAGGAGCCTCTATCATTGTAAGTGCCAGAGCTGCCTTGAACTCAGAGCTGTCTGTAGCACAAGCACAGCCTTTTATCTTAAAGCAGCATCTTCCCCCCGCCTTTCAGATCTTTCCAGTTCACTAGTGATGTTCTCCCAAACCCGTCTGCTGAACAGTGTGCTGCAGAAGGGGGGATGTTAGCTGCAAGTCCCAAGGTCATGGAGAGATGGAGGGCAACAGCCTCCTTCCACCACTGGGGCTGAGACACTGTGTCCGGCGGCTGCTACGCAGCAGCATCCTTGTGGAGACCAATTTTGGGACTGAAGTGGGACAGTTTCATTGTCGCTAGATGGCACCGCACCCCCTTGCAGGAGAAAGTGCGGGTGCTACAGCAAGGAGGGGAAAAACCATCCCCTTCCAAGCCAGCCTTGCAACCAAACCTGCGTCTCCCTGCACACAGGACGGGGGAGCACACCGTTTTCTGCCCTCTCCTTCACCTCCTCTCCTTGCTTTGAACATTCCTCTTGGATAGAGGTTGAAACGAGTACAGAATAGAAAGGGGAAGGGGGAGGAGGGAATTAAACGCCTTTTGGAGGCTGGCTGGATGCTCTGTAATTTGCAGCCACATCAAGCTCCCGTTTCATCTTTGCTCTGCACTGAGGTAACATCCTCGTGTGCCCTTCAGCTGAAAGCGCTGAATAATGGAGCTATTTTAATACATACATGCACAAGCATATGTATGTTTGTGAGCTGGTGGAATAGCATGCCTGCGTGCATGTCCCTCTTTTCTCTTTCTTGGCTATGATTTTCCTCTCTCTCATTGCCAAAATTCGTCTAGAAGTTGTTAATTTTTAAACCCAGAGTGCTCAGGAGACTCTACCTGCAGCAAATTAGCTGATGCCTTCTCCTCTTTAATATTAAAGTACTCAAGCTTTCAGCCATTTCCCTTTGGGGAAAACGGTTCCTTGATTTACCACCTTCCTTTCTAGGAAGTATTTTGTTCTACCATGTAAGTCTTTCACTGCTCATTTTAATCTCATTACTGCTAACTAGAGCCATTTGGACCTCTTTAATTAGTGACTTGGTGACATTTTTGGTGGCAGCTTCCTCCAGATTATCTGATATTGTCAGTGTGGCTGGGGATGTAGCCTGGCTGGTTTAGCTGCCTGGGAATGGGCTTTTCTAAGGGGTGTAGCAGCCTTCCCCTTCAAGCAATGCTCAGGACTCCAGCAGTGTCTCAGAAGTGACTATGCCATGTCTGGGAGGAGGTACAGCAACTGGTGCTTTGACTTCATGTGTAGTTATTCAACTCTGAACTGTTGCATGGACATGTTTGCTGATAAGCCAAATGCCAGTCAGCAGAACTGTCTCAAACACTGCCAAGCTGTTGTCCTCCATATCACAGCATCCCAGACCTGAGAACCATGCTCTCTGCTTAACCTTCCAATATTCTGTGGCTTCAAACCGCTCAACACTCTGCCTTCCTTCCCCATCCCAGGTCACTGCTTTGGCTGGGTGTCCCCTCCTCAGTCCTGGGGAAAGTCCATGGGGCAGACCCTGCGTGATGGTGGGGAGGCTCCTGTAGAAGACTTGTCCTGGTCACTGCTGGGGCATGTGGAGCACCGATGTCTCTCTCACTCCATGGGAGTGACCAAGCACAGCACAGGTATAGTCCCGGACATGTGCTGTCCCAGAAGAGATATGGGACAGCTGGTTCCTGGACTTTTTTAGGAAGCATTACAACTCCTGTCTCCAAGCAAATCCAGCACCTACATCAGAGGTAGCTGTCATATGTCCAGCTCCCTGGCTGCAATTGCTTCCCTAGAAGGACCCCACACCACATAAACCCTAGCCCTACCAAAGAAGCTGTGCTTAAGGCGACATGAAGCCTTTGCTATTGCAAGGTCTTTGAGTCAGGTGCTGGAGAGTGGTGTAAGGCTCCAAGATAGACCATGATTCATCATACGCCAGCCAGAGGAAAAAGATGTTCCTCACACTGTAAAAGACACACTGCAGCTAATACTGTGATTGTGTGTAGCAAGATAGCATGGTGACTTCGCATGCTTTGATATTAAAAAAAATCCCAGCAATGCTGTGGAAACTTCAGCTCCTTCACTTGTCTGTGTGCTCATGTAAGAGACTCCTTTTCTCATGCAGTTGGGTAATTAAATACAGTGTCTCAAATCCAGGCAGTGTGTGATTTTTTTTTTCTCTTGCATGAAAGAAAAGGAAGAAATAGAAAGAAAAGAGAACAAACCCTGGATAGATGGGATGGATTCCTGATCCAGGCCCAAAGCAGGCACGATGGGCCCCCCAGTCTCAAATCCACTCATTATGGGGTTGTTGGAGAGTTGTTTCTTTCTGCCCCAAATCTACGAAACCTTCCTGACTGTGAGTTTTGGTAAAATTCAACCCTTTCCCATGAATCTCTCGCTGTTCACAGATACCTCTTGCCTTGAAATATCCCTGACCTGCTTTAGTCCCGGTGACATCATAGTATTAGGGATCACTTACATGTCCTATCTTAAGCCAAGGATGACTGTGTCTGATACACCGCTGCTGCCAAATCCAAAAAGGAGCCCAGCCAAGACTCTTAGTTAGGTGCAAAGGAACCTTTCCCTTTTCCTATCCTCAATGCTGAGGTGCAGGGAGACATTACTCATCCCAAACTAAACATGGACGTGCTTCTGCCTTGGTATTTAATATCAGCTATTTTTAAACACTGGGATAACAGCAGAGGGAGAGTCAGTGTGGCTCTGTGGACTGATGACTGGCCCAGATCCCAGCTGTGTTGGGATTTGCCAGCTTCATGCAACGGGACCCATCAGGGCTGGAAGGGGTATGGCTGCAGTCATGGAGTTGTCTGCTCTCTGTACTCCCTATCCTTGGCCACACTCCTGAACGGCCAGTCCTGGCTGTACCCACAGGATCCCCAGCCAGAATTACCCGGTCAGTCTCTGCTATAGGATTACATGGGAAATATAACTTTGCACAGGGACCAAGCAGACCCTTCCCAGTTGCAACTATAGAGCTGGCAGTAGAGTAGCAATGATGACTGGTAACCAAAATAAATCCAACTCACAGCTTCTGCCTGTGGCTGAGTCATCGGCTGTATCTGGCACCGAGGAGATGATCGCTTGCCTGTCGCGGGAGAGCTTCCCTTCCTGTGTGGGAATGACAGCGGGGAAACAGGTAGATTTCCATAAATAGAGGAGAGGAACTGCACAAAGCCCCAGTGTGGGGAAGGCAACTGTGCCAGAGGCTTTCTAGAGGCAAAGGTGGCCCTGACATTACCTCCATATATAGTATGTGGTTTGGACTTTTTTCCTGTAAACCTGACCCAGTCTTGGCTTTGCTCTGTTCTCTCCAAGGACAGTACTTCACAGAATTTTGGGCACCCTCTGTTTCCAGAGCTAAATGGTCTTTTCCCTACCCATCCTCATTTTTGAGGCAACAATTTCTGGGTCAGGTTTATCCATCTATTTCCTTTACCTGCTTCCACATTGATGTCCATATCTCAAACCCAGTAATGATTGCGGTTGCCCTTTGCTGTATCCAGTGAAGGGACCAGTCCCTTTTGTGGAACAGTCATCATTGGGGTTATATTATACAGTGGTGAGATGTACATGACCATTTCAGACAGGTTCTCCTCCATAATTAATATTCCATGTGATAATGACTTCATGGGACTCTCTTGTTTCCTTGATGTAGGTCTCTCTCCAATCTAGGCTGTCCGTTCCTACCAACTCCTTTCACTCCAGGAAAAGGATGATAGCAAGGAATAGTTTGCTGAACATACGACCTGTGGCCCTGATAACATTAAATCACCCACAGTGGGATAGTCTTAGAGATAAACTGTGTGGGACCACAGAGGGGAAGATCAGTGTCTGGACTGAGAATAGAGTAACAGGGCTGGAAGCAAGTTCAAGCCGTAGGTGATATTATGAATTTGTCCTTGCTTGTAGGTGTTGTCTGACTCTAGGCCTCATCAGCTGCTTGCTTGAACTGGCACTAACTTCCATTTCCAGCTCCTTTGGTGTTTTAGTATTTAATAGAAGAGTCAGGTCTTTCTTTTGCTTGCCACAGCGCATGGTATGCCTTTCCACTGGACTTTGTGGCATTGCAGAACCTGGCCCAAAGGAGACCCAGCATGTGTTTTAGAATCTGGTGGTGTGTCTGCCAGCTTTTAATAATACAGAAAGAGAGGTGTCCTCCACGCAGCAGGGAGTTGATATGCCAAGGGGTTTTCTGAGGTAGGCTCTGTTGCTTACCCTCACCACGCCTCGGAGCAAGCTCTGTCCTGATGGGAGCTCTGATGTCACAACATAGTAGGTATTCAAAAAACATGTAGATGTGGCACTTCAGGACATGGTTTAGTAGGCATGGTGGTGTTGGGTTGATAGTTGGACTAGATGATCTCCAAGGTGTTTTCCAACCTTAACGATTTTATGATTCTATGATTCTATGGATCCCCTGTAAACCTGCCTCTTTCCCTAATTATGGAAGGTTAGGCTTCCACAGAGCAGCCCCCATGCCCAGGGATTGGTATCAATGGATGATGAAGCACCACCATGAAGCCCAACCACTAATAAGGATGACTCTGGACACCCAAAGAAAATAAATTTCCAGGAGCTTTTGAAGAAGAGCTCCTACTAACCTTTGCAGGACACTCCTTCCATTTGGTGGTGGTAGGACTCCATTGTGCCTTCCTCTGGATGCTCTGAAGAAAGGAAGGGAACGATGGGTCTTTATGGGGCTTGGACTCCAAGCTCAGGGGTTGGATTGTTGTCATGGTTCTGGCATCAGCCTCCCTCTTCCTCAAAATGCCATTGGGAGATGGTGTCTTGAGTGGAGCAAAATGTAAACTTTTACCCCATGGAGTGGCTTTAGGATTGTCAAAGCTGGTCAGGAGTCCTCTGAGATTCCTTGTTGGGGCCCTGATGTTAGGAATAGGAAGATCCTCCATGGACTTGCTTGAGCACATATCACTGGGATGGCTTTGAGGTAAGGCATGTTTTTTCCCCATTGGACTGACATTAGTCTGTGCTAGATACCTTCTCTCCATGAGCTAAAAAAAACACAAACAAACATCAAAACAGGCTCATATCTAACTTCAATAATAAATCTTATGAAATATTTATTTCCTGCTCTTTTACTCCAAGCATCACATCTGTTGACCTTTCAACTTTTTGGGATGTAAGAGTGTCCCATCACTGTCTGCTCTGTGTTCTCTGTAATAAATGTCAGGGACATGATCTAAACACATTCTAGCCCTTCTTGAAATGTGGGAGAAGTTTCTGTCTTGCCTGTTTCCAGTGAAACCTCCTGATTTGTCCATGGTCATGCAAGGAAGCCTTGGAGTAGAAAAAATATGACCACTGGTTTTCTTCCTTCTTGGATCATTGTCTTATCCCCTCTCCATCCTCTTCCTCTAAGAAACTGTTTCCAAACAGTCTGTACATCCTCCTCTCTATCATTTCATAAGAAACCTCCAGTTTCATCTTAAAAACCTGGACTGGAAATAAAAATTTTCAGATTCTGTCTTTTTTTAAGGAGGTGCAATTCAGCTTTCTCTGGTCAGTGGGAATCAACCCTGCCTTCAGCAGGGAAATTGGATGAAGTCCAGAGTATCTGGCTTCCAGTGTGTGATTTTATCATTGCTATTCCAGGTTGTAAGAGGCCTTTATCACAAAGCAGGACCCAACATGCAAATACAGAGCTGAGAACTGCACCTTATGCCAGTGAGTTTGCAATCAAAATACTATACACAGGACACTGGTAGGTGGGAGATACACTTTTGCCACAATGTGACAATAGTAGTCACAGCTTCTAGTTAGGGGGGAATTCAGTTTAAGATGCTGAAATGTAGACATCTAAATGTAGCTGTGAGCAAAATCTACCCGTGAACTAGATGTCTATGTCCCATTACAGTCAAAAGCACCAAGAAAGTGATTTCTGCACCCTAGGGTAGAACAACAGAAATTACACTAAGCACCTACCAAAGAAAGTAGGTGTTTAGTGTCATTTGAGACACACAGGGTAACCTCCAAAGCCTTCAGGTGCTGGTGCAGAAGGGTAGAGATGCTTCAGTGTTGTATCTGTCAGCCCAGTGTGGCTGTCTGGGTGCCTTAAGGATTTTCTGTCCCTTTGCCTCAGGCTAGATCCTTCCCTCGCTTCCTAACCAGTGCTAAATCCTCTGCCAAGTCCTACATCTCTTGATGGTCTTACATTAGTCTCTACCCCTACAATTTATTCACTCCAGAGCAATCTGAATGCTATATGTGAAGCTTTCATCCCATCCTGGAGCATCCTATATGTGTCAGTCCATCTGTACATACTAAAAGGCAACTGGATCTGACCTGCCCTGAGATGTCCTCAGAACAGCACCAGGTACTGCAAAAAAAATGCTAGGTTTTTGTTTGTCTCTAATTGCCAAGAACTGGAACATTATATTGTTAAGACACGCTCAGTGCCACCTAGTCTGAGCCTTTGGCTCTCACCTTGGGATGTTCTTGCTTTGACATGCTGCTTTCACAGTCCAGGATGCTCTGGTACCTGCAGGAAAGACAGGAGATGGCACCTTAATCCCCTTTTTGCCTGAATGTATTTTTCCATATAGTAGACAGGCTCTTTCTGCCTTCCCCTACCCTCTGGAAAATATCAAACCCAATAGACTTCAAAAGCGATCTTGAAGAGTGAGAGAAATGTGAAAAATTCCCCAAAGAGGACTGGTTTTAGGTCTAATGGATTTGTTCAATGCAGTGCCACTAGATCCAGCATGAGGCCTGTCCTCCCATGCTCTGTGCAGACATGTCCCTGGAGGTCCCTGTCTCCCCACTGGTGGAGGATGTGCTGGGGGGTTATATTGGCTGAAAGTGGTGCATTATTGCACTTTGTTGATATATGGCTTGCAGCTGAAGTCAGGCTTTCCAGAAGGTCAACATATTGGTTATTTATTCAGCTTTAACCTAATGTAAAGCGATTTATCAAGTCACTACCTGACCTAATATATCACTAGTGATGAGTGAGACCTTTGCAGAAGGAACCACTTTCCTTCTCTTCCGTGTTGTGGGGAGTGCACTTTCAGCTTTCTCCAAAACCCCTGTCAGATGGATAACTATTTACAATGAAAACTGACTAAGTTTGGGATATTCAGAACTAAACTGTCCCAAGGGAATGTTCAAGAGACAGTCTTGACAGCTGCTCTGTCACTCTTATGTTGAGGGAGATGTACTTCTGGTTCTGTTGCTAATCTTATTTGTCTCACTCTTGGCAATGTTGTGGTCTGACCTTAGTTATGGGTTGTAACCAGAAAACAAATTAGCCCTTACAGGGCTTGGATTGAAATGTGACTCTCCCTGGAGCATTTTGGTTAGGAACAGTTGAGAGAAACTGAGAGGGGATAAGATGCCCATACCCCTCTTGTCTCCTCATCAGCTCATCTCTCCAGCATTTGCTGGTTTCCCTCATGGCACCTTAGAGACTATCAAGATTAAAAGTTTTAATTATCCATCTGGGAACACCCCAGTCATAGGGGTTGAGGGCAAATTATTTCGTGTCATTGTATTTGGGGAAGTCTGTCGAGTGGATCTGGCTTTTAAATCAGGACTTCTCTCCCAAGACTAAATAATACATCGGTAATATATAATAGCTAAGCACTTATGGCAGAAAAGTACTTGCCTCTAGCTTGTGACCTGACACGCTGGGATGCTGTGTTTGAGAAAGACCTTATCTGAGTGAGACTTGTTTATTAGAGAGGTGGGAGAGGGATAGTCCACCCTGGAACCCCCGAGATCTAAAGTGAACTGTAGATTAACCACCCACCTGGCAACCAGTTCAGAGACGGACACAGATTTTCTCAGAGGAATCACTCTGTGCTCTGGACTGCTCCTTGGAGAATGGCACAGAAAAGGAAAGGACTGAGCTGGCCTCAGCTTGTCAGCTTTTTCCATGTTCTCTGTCTGCTGGCATCGGAGCAAGAGAGCAAAGGTTACGATGCTGGATGTGAAGATCCAGGGAAAAGAGGCCAACAATTAGTGTGTCCATCTCCACTCATGGGATCGGTGCATCAGTAAAGGGCTGTAGAACAAATGCTGTCTTCACTGATCCATCTGCAAACCTCATCGCATAAATTCACTTTTGAGAAAATAAAATAGGGTTAAAGAAGACGTAATTTAAATTAAATTACTCTAAATGCAGGGAATGGGTCTTTTCCACCTCTGCCTACTACTTTTCTCAGTCTTTTAGATCATTCCAGTTCATGTCCATGACAGGGAGAGGGAAAGAACCTGAAGAAGAATTAGCTTTAAATAATTTTAAAATTATTTGATGGAGATTTTGTATATGCATCATTGGTGAAAATTTTTAATGTTTCCAATGTTGCATAGACCTGAACCAGCTCTGAATTCAGGCAATAACTGGAGAATTAAGCACCTCTTGGCCTCTTCTGCCAAAAATGCTCTTGTTTTCCAGACTTCAGAAATGTGCAGCAGAATTCTCAGGCACTGGATTTGCAAAGACTGATCTGACACTTGGAAGCACATTAGGTCATCTGGGGTTCATCTTCTGTATTTAGACAGAGCTCTAGGGACTTACAAGTTATATGTAATTGCTCTTTAATTACTGACACAGACATTTGAACTATGGGATAATAGATACTTGTATTTAGATTTTGAAAATACTTATATTAAAAGCCATGTTGCTTGCAAATTATGTTTCATAAGCAATTTCTATTGCACTGGCCTGGGTGTTGGGCTGTGCCCAGAGCTGTTGTCCACCCATGTTTGGGTGTCCACTTCCAGATGCACTCAAGAGGGGCAGATTTTCTGGGAGATAGAGGTGTCATTCAGCAGTTTATGAGTTTCTGCCTCCCCTCTCATGCCTTTAAGATATCAGAAATCAAGGCCAGAGGGAGGGAGATCTATTTCTCCTAGTTTCTTTAGAAATTTCCTTTTTTTTTGTCTCCCAGGTCATTTCCCATGATCTTGGAGAAGAGACAGATTTGCTAGATCACAGGCTCCCACCTCCCACAGTCCAGGGATTGTTTCCCTTTTTTTGTGGTGGTATCTAACATTAAACAATTCCAGGTGAAGAGCCCTCAAGGGATTTACTCTGTGGCAGAACGAGCCTGTTAGGAGGGAAGTGTTCCCTGATTTTCCATTTATATCCTCCCTTTTCCTTAAATACAGTACAGGCAGTTGATGGAAATACTCTTCTCAGCCCACCCTGAACAGTTCCCACAATCAGCACAGCAACCCCCAGTTGCTAAGGGTTTACAGGATTTTTCTGATATTAATTCATTCCATCTTCTGTGATCTGGGAGGGTTTTTGTGTAAAATCACTTACATGCTAGAGTGCTTTCCTCCACCCGAGATCTGCCACTTGATAGTCTCCTTGGGGCTCTTCAGTACCACACTTCTGACTCCTTCCTCTCCCCCTTCTTTACAAGACAGAAGACAAAGTCCCTTGGCAATTAAATATTAAAAGCTGATGTGGGAATGGGGATGGTGTGAATTGGAGAGCTGGCACTGAAGAGCAGAAGAGATGAAGCCTCCTCCCTGCTCCTGTCAGCCTGTCACCAATTATTGAGGTCTCATTCTTCCCCATAAAAACACTGGGTAAATTCAGATCCCTACTGGGGCACCAATAGCCATGTAGACCCAAAGCTAGATTCTGATTTAAGTGGAAATCTGCTGGAATCCATCTCTCCACCTTGTCCCAGATGGAGCAGAAATGAGCTCCTCTGCATAGGGATTTTTAAACGGATGCTTCTGGCACAGGTCATATATTCATCTTCCAAACCAGTGAGTTTTTTCAGCTCAGGTTGTGGTCCCTTGTGCCTGTGGCTTCACTGGGGAGGTTTTGCATGAGCTGCAGGAGACAACACTGCCCCAGAGTGCTAACAGCTCTAGGGAATACACTGCTCCTGGCAAAAAGGAAAGAGGCCAGGCCCTGAGAGAGGCAGGGTCCAGATGAAATAAATTGAAATACTTCATTATTAGGGGCAGGAAAGGGCAGGACTGTCTAAGGGGATCCAATTTAGGCAATGTCTCTAAGTCTGATTAAAGTCAGAGTTTGGCAAAGGTAACTTCTTAGCCTTCTCAAAAAGTATCATGGCCACAAACAGAGATGCTTTTGCACCTAACAATAACTAGGTTTCTGTGAAGTTCTTTCTGGGGATTTATTCTGTGCACCCTGGAAAGTTGACCAAGCAACAAAGCCAGTGCATGAATAAAAGCAGATAACTGCATTAGTTTCTAACGAACAAGAAGGGCTCTATTTGACATCAAAAGCTGGAAAATCATTTACCCAGAAATGCCTAAGCTAAGCAAGAAACCTTTGACACAAGAAGCAAGTGAGTTAGGGCAAAGCAGAGATCCAGATAAACAAACTGACTGTCTATGTCATTGCTTTACAAAATAATAACTTGCATTTCTCCATATGTTCTGATTCAGCTCTTACTGAAACAAAAACTCCTTATCAAGCTTTTATTCCAGCACCTAAAAATAACTGAGAAACATTAATGATTTTAATTCTCTATCCTGTGGGTACAGTGAGTCTGATTTCATGTGGTGGACTCTTCTCACACGTTGAGTTGCGTTCACTGCAGCGGTGCCTAAGGACCAGCCTAGAGCACAGCCCTGGCTTTGTACGTACTCAGGTTTGGGCCAGACTTGAACCCTTCACCCTTCTCCCGTGCTCCCAGGGTCTCCCTGACCAGCTGGATGTTTCCCACTGAACAAGATTCAGTTCTTGGAGAATGCCCTGCACTGTAATGGGAAAATACCAGTGACTTTAGTAGCCGGTGGGCTATCAAAAGACAAGTCTGGTTGAGGCTAGAAGGCTTTTAGTTGCATGGGCAAAACAACACTCTGAATCTGGGATGCTTCCTTGTTTGTTGTTTAATTTAGAGAAGGATTTGGCTGACAGAATGAAACAATGAAAATTGCAGTCCATCCAACAGTGAGTAATGGAGGCTGCTAAAACACCCATCAATTATTTTGGGGGCTACTGCTATCCTGTTCCTCTCTCCATAAAAAGGCTGCATGGATACAATTCTCTGCATAGCTCCAAGGCACACTCGCTGGATGAAGTGTGTTTTGAAACTGTTTTTGCCAGGATTACAGTGCCTTTAGGCTGGTTCTTCAGTTACTGTCTCTGCTGGGGGTCTTGCTCAGCTCACAGTGATTTTAGTCTTTGCTATTAGCAGTGCACTGGGTTTGCTCCATTGGCAAGCGCCCGTGGGAAGATGGGAATGAATCTTTCATGCCAAACAGTTTCTGTGAGCTGAGAAGAAGAGGTGGGGCCCAGTCCAGAGAGTGAGCAATGTCTGCTGAGTTAGAGCTATACACACCTGCACGCTGCTGAGCTGCCCCTTTTGCCCCCCACCTTAGTCCCAGCTTTCCAGGACAAAATCCCCCAAGTCCTACTCCCTGTTTCTCCTCTTGCTGCATTAATTTCATGCTGCTGTAAGTAGCTCCACTGGTTTGCGTAGAACAGTGCCTGAATCAGGTTGACTTGCCTCCAGGTACAAAATCATGGCAGCGGGGGACTATTTAGAGGGTGGAGGGACTGAATGTAACAGTCCCCAAAACACCTTTTTCTCCCACAACCAAGGAAGGCAAATCATTACTCTTGAGGACTCTTGGGGTTTTCCTCTTGCCTTGTGAGAAGTTGGAAGAGGTGTCTTGTAGAAACTGGGAGCTTTGATGCAGCATGATTTCTGAGCTTCAGCTGTCTCCCCAGGTGGAGGAAATGGGGTAAAGAGGTGCTGTGAGGACCCTTCTGTTCATGTTCCTCTGTGGCCCCCAAATGCTCTTTCCAGTCACTAGCCCAAGCAACCCTTGCCCTGTTTGGGGGACATATTTTCTTTTGGCTGCTCTGCCTCTGTTCTCCAAGAGGAGCAAACAGCTCAGCGCTGGCTGTGCTCCTGAAAGGGCCTTTCCAGGTGTTCTTTACTCTAAATAAAATGTGGTGGCTTAGTATTCCAAGCTAGAAAGAGCAGTCAGCCACAAATACCTCCTCTGTTTCCTGCAGAAAGGTGGAAGCCACCATGTTACTTATGTGTACCTCCATCCCCAGGACCCGCTATAGGGTCTCACCCAGGTAAAGAAGATAGCTGAGAAGTTTTAAGAAGCCAGGCTGCACTTTGTCTCAGCCATAGATAAATGGCAAAGTCACACCCTTTTCCCTCAAGCAATGGGAATTTGCCCGCAGAAAATAAGAAGGGAGCTGGAAAGTACTCCAGATGCTTCCATGATCCTGGGCAGCAAAGTGATGCCACTGACATGTTCCTCTGTAGGGCCACAACTCTACCTGTTATAGCCATCCACCCCTCCTTGTCCTGTGATTGCAACACACGCCTTCTCCAGGGTCGGGGCTGGAGTTGTATTTCAGGCAGTATGAGGCTTTATTGACTGCCAGGGACGTCTCCTGACCACCACTCTAGGAACAATAAGCTCTGCTATTTGTTTTTGTTTGCTATGGTCAAACACCCTGTGGGGACACTAAGGACACTTGATTTGGCTGGCTGGGGCAGAGCAGGGCATCCAGGCTGGAAGTTGCGGTTTGATGTCTCATCCCTTGCCGAGACGCTGAGCTCTCCGGCACAGACATGGTCAGGGGTGGACAATGCTGCCTGCACCTTGCTGGAGTAGTAGGCAGCAGGCAGGCAGCCATGTGAAGCAGACAGAAGGAGTAAAGCAGGACACAAAGGCAACTAGCAGGGAACTTTGAACTGGGAGCTACTAATGGTTAACATAGACAATTATTTCTAGCTGTGTCAAATGGACCGACCTAAGCCCACATGAGATTTGTGCTGACCAGACAGGGACAGCAGTTTACATAACCACCCCTATTATTTTTTTCTTCTTTTTTTTCCACAGTTGTATAATGTTGTTTTGATAGCTGTATTCCCACTAAAAACGTGCGCGCTCCTCTCTTTCCCCCCACGTGCCCGGCCTGTGTTGCTTTGCTGCACGCACGTTTGTGCCCTGCTTGTCGGATGGCTGTGTGTGTGGATGGTGGGATGATGCAGGGTGTGAGTGAGCACAAGAGGGAATAAATCAGTTTGGATGTGAATAGAGCTCTGCTGTTTTGTATGTGAATAGAGCTCTGCTATTTGCTATAAACAGATTGATGCATAAAAGAATTTCTAAAAAAATATTGGTTGTGATGTTTGTCTCCTCCAGATTTGATACCCTGTCAGGGAATTTACAGCAAACTGGCTACAAGTGGCAGAGAAGAGCCAGAATTTGCACTCTCCTCAGTATGTTCTCCCCATTTTTTGGAGGTAAGGAGAGTTGTTTGCCCATGTGGCATCAGGGCTGTGTATATGGCTGCATAGCGAGTGTTTGATCCTGTAGCTGAAGGCACCATGCAGCTCCAGGGAGATGACGCTGGCAGAGCAGATTTCTTTTCTTTGGTCTGCTGGGTAGGGCTCTGCACTAGCAGTTTACTAAGGTTGGGTACATTAGGGGAGGAAAAATTCCTGCAAAGTCTCTGGTACTGCTTTCTCTCTGCTCTCCATCTTTTTCTTGCCGAGAGTATCTGGATCCTCACAGACATTTCCATAATTATTGGTTTCATGTTAAGTAACCAAAAAATTATCTATCAAATGCACATGTGGAACTAATGTGACTTATTTGAAAAGACCTGTCTTTGCGTTTACAGCTGGCGCATCGCTCAGTCCATTTTAATGAGATTCCACGCCATCGGCACGTGCTGGGGAGGGAGCTCACGTGTGCGCTTGCCCTGGGCTGCCCGTGCCCCCTGGGACTGCGGGGGCCTGGCTTCACCCCAGCTTGCTGAAACACAAATGTGTGGATTGCAGAGACAAGCATGGGAAAACTGCTGCAAGAGCCTCCGTGGATGCACACTCCCTTTGAATGGTCCCTGCTGCAGATTGCCAAGTCTTTTTCTGTTGTTTTTTTTTTTTCATTCAGGGTGGAAAGCTGCGGACTGGCTTTTCTTGGGAGGCTTTTCTTGGGAGACCTCTGTAGTGGCTGGGTTTTGTGATGGCTGGAGACACTGTGGCAGGATATTCAGTAATTTCCACTTCAAGTAGGATGGCCTCTGACTTCCTTAAGGAAAGAAAAAGATCCAAAAATTGAAGTTTTTCAGACTCCACAGTCTTAAGTTCATAGAGGTTGAGATGCAGAGATGGCCAAGGGTGTAGGGTTCAGGGTGTGGGGACATCTGAGGACAACTCAAGCTCCTGCTTGGCCTCAGCTTTCTCAGAGGCCTTGGCATGAAAAGCAGCAAATCTTGGACTTCAGAGGAGTTAAGGTGTGTCCCTTAAGACATCAGAATTGCCAGGGGTAAGCTCACCCACCACCACAGGGTGTGTGAAGGTAAAGTTCACTCTGGACTGTAAGAAAATGAAACACTGGGCCCAACATACTCAGAAGGAGAGAAGGCTTCTGATGGCCTATGATTAGAGTGTTAGGGTCTGATTTTGGGAATAGCACTGGCATAGCCTATAGGACCTGATGGAGTTTGTGAGTAGAAAACATCCTGAACTACTGCCCAGAGTTGACTGTCTTGTGACACACCGGGGACCAAGCTGAGGGATAGCAGCAGGGCTGTGTTCTCTGTTTGGGGTTGCACTCAGACACAGCCCACCATCTCCCCAAGGAGCAGAGCAGTCCTCGAGCAATACCCAATGACGGCCTCCCCATGACACACCACAACATTCCCCTCTGCATGAAACATCCTGAAGTTATCTCCACCATGGCCAGATGCTGCACCTCAGTGGGCTCCTCTCAGTGCTCACAGCTTTTTGTTGTGCATCTTAACCACAGAGGTGTGAGCTCCCTGCTTTAGGAGATGACTCCTCTCCCCAGAATGCTGCTGCTTAAAACCCTCTTTGCCCTGTTCCCAGGTGGATTCTCTGCCTGTCCCCATGTCTGCCTCCACCTGGGGGAATCCTGAGCTGAATATGCCTCTCCTGGACCCCAGTGATGTGACCGGCCACACCATGGGGCTCCCATGCTGACACTGGGGAGGGGAATATGGGTTGTCCTCGGCAGAGCAGGATACACTGCTGCAGCCGTGCCTGTGGAGCAATGTCCCAGGCTTTCCTGAGCTGCTCTTGAAGGCAAATCACCATCCTCAAAATCCTCCTGATTTCTCCCATGCCTTTCTATGGGTATAAGCCACATCCCCTAACTCTTCATTTCACTTATTTATTGCAGAAGAGAAACTGCCCATTTCTGTGGCAGAGGAAATTGAATGCTGGCATGGAATAAAAGTTGGAAGAAGGAAGGGAGGAAGGGAGGAAGGAAGGAAGGAAGGAAGGAAGGAAGGAAGGAAGGAAGGAAGGAAGGAAGGAAGGAAGGAAGGAAAGAAAGGGGAGAACTAGAGCTACCTTTAATTTTTGAATACCAATAAGCCCATGCAACTAAAAGCTGTGTGACTCTTCTCAGCCTGAGCGCTCTGCTTATCCTATGCACTGCTTTTGCTCAAGGAAAGACTTTGTCTTTTCAATTCCTAGTGTATAAACCATCTAATTCTGACCATACAGGACTGCAGTGTCCTTTCTGGGTGATCATGTTTTATGGTCACAAGATTTTTCCTGTGAAAGGGGGGTGATTGCCTGAGATGGTTTTATGGAAGTGTTCAGAGGTGGATGTTTCTTCCACCCTCCCCAGCAAAATGCGAAACCACAGATTGTTTAGGCTTCAGTTTCTCATTGAAAAGTATCTTTTCTTCCCCCCCTGGGAAGCTCTGAAAATTAAAACCAGCAAAAATAAATTTCTGGTGAGAAGGAAATATTTTCTGGCTGCCTCTAAGACACTGTGGGGCTCTGTGTGTGTGTATGTGTGTGTCTGCAAAATACATAGTGCGCGTACTCTGTGCTGTTGTACTCCGTGGGCATACATCAGAGCTTGGTGCAGCCATAATACGGGTCAAAAGCTTCTGCTTTCCCCTTGCCTTTTTGTTATGAGCTAGGGAATACTCATTGCCATGACTTCCTAAAGGAAAGGGACAGGCAACAGCAGCCCCTCAGCGTGTCTCCTCCCTGGGAAATGCACCCTCATGCATTGTTTGCAGTGTGGTTTTGGGTTGTTTGGAAAATGCGGAAAGGTTTGGTGATCATTAGGATATCTTTTTTCTCCATGCCTGCCCTAAAGGCTCTTGGCACTGCAGCTCTTCTACCTGAAAGTGTTGACTCGGAGGAAAGGGACCACTGCTGAGCAGCTCAAGGGGAGCTGGCTGAACGGCCCTGCTGCCTGCCAGCCCCGACCACGGGCCTGGCAGCAGATGTGTAGGAAATCTGTTAACATCGGTCTTGGGAATGTGAGCAAAAGCAAATCTAGGGTAGAGGGAGATGCTCCCTGCTTCGGGCTTGGCAGAGTGGGCAAGGGGCCAAGAAGCAGCTGAAGTCCTGCATCAGTGCACCGCTGCCCCAAACCCAGGCTATACACAAGCACCAACACCCGGCTCCACTCATCTCTGGTTCTCAGCAGAGGGAGACCTGTGTTTCTCCATTGCTTTCAGCTGAGGGTCTGACCCTGAGCGTATCTGGAGCATAACGGCTGCGTAAGGACCCAGCGGTGCCGGGAGGTGGTGGGGCATCTCCCAGGGGCCCAGCCCAGACAGCCCTGCTCCATCTTCAGCCTCTTTCCAGCTGGCTGGGGTGCTTGGCAGCTGTCATTGCCTCCTCTCAGTCCCTGGGCTGAGTTCCCTCCTGATGCATAGTTAGGAGCAGGGAAAGAGTTTTGGGCCAGGGGACAGGGAATGGGGCAGAATTGCATCAGTCTTGCATGTGTCAGGACTCCAAACTGCTCTTGCTAGCCTTAAAACCAGCGTTTTTTCCACCAGGCCTAGTTTGACCTTCAAGATCAGATACCAGAATGAACTGTATGTTGAAAGCTACAGATACATGCTGGGTTTTTTGCACTGGGCTGCAAGGGCTTGTGGGTTATAGGTGAACTGTCTGGGTATCAGTTTTATTACACTTTAGTGCCTGCAAGTCCCCACTGAGGAGCTGTATTCCTGAGCCCTATGTATTTATCTTGAAGGTTTGCACATTGCCAGCTTGATGCAACTGCTAAGAAATAGATCTAGCTTCGTATCTGCATGATCCTTTAGAAAGATGCAAATAAGGAGGAAACATATGCATACTAAAGTGGGATCCAAGTGAGATTTAATCATCATTATTATTATTATTATTATTGTTATTAATGGTGGTGTGCTTCTGCTAGTCTTTGAAAAGCAGGAAAGAGAGTTCCTGGAAAACAAGAGATCTCTTCCAGCCCTTCTTTTCCTGTAAAGAAAGATTTGTGAAGCCCATGGTGCCACCACTTACTCAAAATACAGAAGGTGATCTCCAGCCATGAGAACTGGTATATTAAAAGATTCAGAGGCTGCCTGTGTGCATCCCACAGCATTGAGTGTCTGTGGCTCTGAATACTCTCCCAGGCAGCTGTCGAACATGTGGAGCCCCAGGGACATCCCCACCAGGAGAGAAGTCGTCTGCCTACAGCTACATAGGGACATTTGGAAGACTGTGTCAGCAAGCACACTGCAGCAAGTGTCCTCAGGAGCTTAACGTGCCTCTGACAAGACAAAACCCCATGGGAACTGCAGGCTTTCACTGGAGAGGAGTCAGCAAGTACAGATCACACGTGGTGGTGGTGGTGGAGGTAGGTTTGGCCATGCTGCTGTCTGCTCAGCCGGTTACTTTTGCTGTCTGTATGGCAAACTCAGGATTACCCATGGACAGATGCTGTGTGAATAAACCCTCAGCTGCACAGGCTCAAACCCCTGTTGTGTTCTCCCCTCTCCTTGCTTGTGAACTGTATGCATTTTTGAGCTTCGTTTCTTTGTTTACAACTCTGTTCTCTGTCTCACCTTCAAGTCTTCAAAGGTAAATACTCTAAATAGGGTATTTGTCAAGCAGTTTGCCTGTGTTTTCCATAATCAGTATTTTTCCTCCATATGGATTGTTGTAATCCCTTTACCCCAAGATTCACTGCTGCCCTGACTTCAGAGGGTCTATTGTGAAATGGCCTAGGGTACACCCAAAATGCATTGGGGCAGTCTGTCCACCAAAAGAAGGCAGTCCTTTGAAAACGGTGGGTTTGGGTGGCTGTTGAATTATTGTTTCCAAATAGAAGTATTGCAAGCAGATCTTTTTTATGTGGTGGGGTTGTCCTGAATCAACTGCCCAGAGCTGCCTACTGTCAACGCATGGAGGCCTGCATCTACTACCTGCTCTCCCTGGTGCATCTCACCCACATCTGGCTAAGCAAAGGAGACAGAACTTGAGAGATATTGCTTCTGTTGAGACTCAAGGGTCCTGCTTGCAAAAGTGTGTGTGTCCAGGGACAAGGCACCTTGGTCAGTGCCCTCTTCCATAGATGGATGCCGTTGGTGCCGTACACTTCCCCGCTGTCCTCGGTCCTTGGAGGAGCACCATGCCAAGCAGAGGGAGAACATCTGGGGAGTGGGAAGCACCAAAGCACCTTGGCTGGTTCAGGGAGAAAAAGCTCTCTTGGAAGATGCACTAAGCCAATCTCTCAACCACATTCTATTCTGGAAAGGATCTAGAAGACAAAAATATGTTTGGTGGGTTTTTTTTGTTTTTTTTTTTTTTTTAAACTTCCAGTTCATTTTAAATTTCTGTGCATTTTATTTTCCCAAATCCCCTCACTGTTCCTCCCCACAGCTCTCTGCCTGTGGACACATCGGTGAAGCATGGTGGGCTCTGTGTTGTTTTTCCTGATGGTGTGATAGCACCGGTTTCCATGCTGCCTCTTCACAGTCTTTCCCACTGCAAGAGAGGGAGCTTCTCCCAGGACCACGGTGTCAGACTGGGAGGACTCCCTGTTCCTCTATTTTCAGCCCTTTAGGTAGTAATAATGTTCCCAACTTGTGCAAAAATGTCTGAAGGGGAGTATACACCTACCTATTTTCGGTAACAAACCCACTTGGCCTCCTCCGAGGACACAAGAGGGCGCTTCCACCTTACTTTTGGGGAACATTTCGTCATTTGTAGGCATTTCTCTCTTCACCCTGTCAGCTGGAGAAGGTTGGGTGAAGGTCTTTAAAGCAGGCAACTTGTTTCCATATGTGTTTGCAAGGCACTCAGCTGAAGGGAGCTTCATCCTTATAAGATTTCCAGAGCCTCCCACAAAGTAATAAAATCGTATTTATTTATACAAAATAGGGGGTGTCTCCACTTCAAGATCTGATAGATTTTCAGAGGATATCTCAGTGGAACTTGGCTCTGAGACATGTCATTGGTTTTGATTATTCACTGCAAGAAACACAGACATGTCAAAATGGCATTGCTGGGATCCTCTCTGAATATTAACAGAAAAGATGGTTCCAGGGGAAATTTCATTTAAAAACAGGAGGTGGGAGCCTGTGAAGGGAAAGGAGACAGATTTCATACCCACTGCCCATTGGGTGCAGTGGCAGAGGGGGTGTAGTGAGCACATCAAACATCTGGTCTCCCTGCCACCAAGGAGGAGGCAGAACAGGTAAGAAAGCTGCCAGAGGTTGGGAAACCACCCTGTCTGTGTTTGTTCAATAAATGTAATTTCGTCCCTACTGTTCTTTTCATGAGAATGTTGTTACCTGCTGTTGGCTGTATCTCAGCCATGTTCTGGAGATGGAGACCACAGGACCTCTGACCTCCAGGCTGACCTGCAGTGCACAGAAACATCATGACACTGGTAGTTAAAGGTACTTTTTATTCACTGCTATATCCAAATGTTCCATACCTGGTGTCTGAACAATGTCCTGGATGTCCAAGCTGCACAGCAGTTACAGTATATAGGCAGCCTTGATATTTCATTCCTGGATTGGCTCACTCTTGGGACCTGGACTCAGTCTTCCGTTTTGGAGTCTGCTTTCCTTCCTCAATCCCCCTTGAAGGGATGCTGTAAGGCTGTTTCCAGACAGGCTGTCCCCAGAGGAAGACAGAGTTAAGGAACGTCTGTGCAATGGGAACATGTTTTGTCTCTCATTGCAGCTATGAGAGCAGGGAGTACTGCAGCTGTACCTAATTACCTATTCATAAATAGACCCTAATTAGCCAGTGCCCAACTTTTCCCATGTATCTTCGTCCCATCACCTCTGTTTCAACATGGGGAAAACAGTTTTTCCTCTATGTGTTTGGACAGGAATGCTTTTGCTACAGAGCTGGAAGAAAGGGGCAAAATGTTTATAGCAAAAGCAGGGCTGACCTGGAAAAGGGCACAGAACATGCTGCCAGCAACGTCTCTTCATACAACCTTCAGGAGAAAATCAAAGCACTGGGGTGTTTTTCATCATGACAGTAAGACTTTAGGTTTTCCTGGGGCTGCATAGTCTCTAGGATGTAGAGATAGTGGGGTTTTTTTGTGAGTGCTGGGTGACATTGAATGGGTTGCCTGGTATTTTTTTTTTGAAAAACAGACTGTTGAATCAAGATGCTTTTAAGATGCCTGTCTTGCAGAAACTGCTATATGGGAGAAAAGGTCTTTCCTGAAAATCAGACCATTTTCTGGTGTGTAAAGCTGTGTTCTAGAACAGGATGCTCCCCAAACACTAGTTACATGTTAAAGGATTTTTTGAAGTATTCTAGTTTTAAAGGACCAACAAAAGCCATTATAGGGAAAACAAACTAAAGGTGCTCGGTGCCTCTGAAAATCAGAGTGCCTCTGTTTAGGTCCTCAAATGCAGAGCTTGACACAGAAAGGCTGTGATTTCCAGAGTGTCCATAGTTTCGTGGGGCTGGAGTTCGTGAGGGGGCTCGTGAGCCGCGCTGCCAGGCTCTGAAACTGTGTGGCTCCTTTTCAGCCAGCTACAAGCGACTTAAACAGATCATTCTTCTCCACTGTCTCATCCCAGGTCAAATCCAAATGTTTATCAAGAAGAAAGAAATTTGGGGCAATCAGGGTGAGGTTGTGCCTGTCTCCTCCTCTCTGTGCCTTAGCTCCCTTCCTCAGCCACAGCCCAACCTTGGCAACCTCTGATCCCAGCCTGGTGCCTGGGTCTGGAGCATCCTCTGACAGGGCTGGAGAAAAGAGGAAGGAAACCCTAGGTGTCTTTGCACTGAGCTTGCTGCCCTGGTGCCTAATGGCGTCCTTCCTGCACTATCGCTTTGGGCAATTTTGGCCACAGAGCCAAGCCGAAGTAGTAGGAGGGCAGAGCTGGACACCTTGTGTCCCGGTAAGACCCTTTTTCAAGACCAGCAGGTCACAACCAAGGACATTTTCTTCATCAACATTCACCCTGGCACTGTTTTGGCCTAGGGTAGTTTGATTCCAGGCAATACTTGAGTCTGGTTTGGATGTGGCCACACTGCTCTGGGTTTCACTATATAGATGCAATACATGCCATGCCTTTAGGACTACAGACTGACTTTTTATTAGCCAAGAGGCCTCTCAGACTTGGGGATTACACTTAAAAATGTGCTTAGTTCTCCTTAATGTGCATACAACGGTCCTGCAAAAACTAAACCCATCTGTGGAACATCTGATCCTTTCAGAAAGAAAGTAGGACATCTAGGTGGAAGAAACCAATGTGGTTAAGAACTTTATCACTAGACAAGCACTGCCTGGGCAACCTTTCAGATGGGTCATGCTCTTGTGCATGACGTGGCACAGGCACTGGTATTTAAAACTCCAAAATAGCATTTATTTCTCCATCAGCAGAGAAATGTGGCAACATCTCCCTCTTTATAGCCCTAATGCTATCTTTTGAAGGATATTCCCAATGGTCTTGTCCCTTTGTCTCTGAAGACCGTGTCTGAACCCTCTTTCTTTCTTCCAAGCCTCCACAGTTTAAAAGCTTGACCTTCATAGAAGGCAAGAAGATGTCAGAGAATTTCATTGGGGAACCTGCACCTATTTGTCTTAGTAAGAAAGATCAGTTTTTTTCTGGGTCCTTTTGGGGTCTAGATGCCCCATTTTAGTTACTTCTCCAGTAACCAATGCTTGGCCTTGCAGGATTTTCATACTGTTGTTTTCACATTTGCAAGTTGCCTTTTCCCACTGGGCTCCAGGCTGCACAGGAAAACATCCCAGATCAGATACCATAAACCCATGAACAGCATTGCTTAATGCGATCCATTTTGCAATGTTTCCACCCGTATCTGTTTATCCCCCTTGCCTGCCTTTTCACAGCAGGGCGGAGGCATTTGCTCCACAGCTCTTGGCAGTTACGACCTCTGCATTCACAGGGACATGCTGGCCAGACTCGGCTGAGCACAGATGTGAGAATGTATTGCAGATATTCTCCACTTTTTCTTGACCATATAAGGGAACGTTGCCCTTCCTAATGCTGGGGGACAGGGGTAGTACGAATAACTTGGAAGATTAAGAATGAAATCTGGAGTCGTTCCCCTCTCCTGCTTGCAGACTCGTGGGCTAGGAAGGATTGTTACCATCTGAAGGCTGGTGAAATGGGTTGGCTCCTTGCTGTTCAGCTCCCCAAGTCTGTTCCGGCAGTTTGTTGGCAGGTCTGAATGGGTCTGTGGATCCAGCCTGGATGCAGTCCTCCAAACCAGGGCTGGAGAATACTGAGACAGCCTGCACACAAAATCTGCAGTCACTCGCTGCATCCCCGCTCTGTGGCTAAATAGGGCACTCGAGTCTTTAGGGCTGAAGTCCATCTGGCTCTTCACAGTCACTTAAGCAATGTTTTCAAACAGCAGCTGCCAGGGCACCCTCTTCTGCTGCTTTGTATGCCAAGAAAGAGAAGACCACCCCTTGTCTGCAAGGGACATGAGTTCACCGTCTACTAACCATTCACAGCTGCTGTTCTCAGCCAGGGAAGCCTTGTAGATGCAGGGGAAATGTGGAGAAGGTGGTCCTGTAGTCCCACCTCTGCCCCAGGAATTTGTGCAGGAAGGAATGGTGACCTGTCCAAGGAGGAGAAGCTGGGAGATAATTTTAACAGTGTCTTGGAAGTGAGCGAGGTGCGGACAAGGCCTGTTCCCACTCAATGTGCAGAGCTGTTGCACTGATGGGAGAGGAAGCAGAGCTCTTAGGCAGTTTGTTGGGATGACTCTTTGAAATGACCTCCAAGGTGACCTAAAGGACCAGAGCTCTTAGGCAGTGTGTTGGGATGACTCTTTGAAAAGGCCTCCAATGTGGCCCGTGAGAAGCTCAGCTATGAACTGTGTGTGCTTCTGGGGCAAGGCTTTCAGCAAGGTTAAGGGGCAGCCTGAGGCACCTGAATTCAAACTGCTATCACCCAGATTTACCTCTGAGATTGGCCATGTGGCTGCCATGTCCCCGCTGCCTCGTGCTGCTAATATTGCTGTTTCCTGGTTGAAGCTGGGCCACTCTCCTCTGGTTGTATTTTCTGTCCTGCTTACTCCCCAGCCTTTTCTCCTTTGTCCTGTCAGCTCGCTCCTGCTGGGAGTTGAACCTCTTTCCAGATGCCTGGCCGGTCTCCCAGAAGGAGCACAGCACCATTGTAATGTGTAATTAGGCTGGAATTCTTCTCCAACCCAGTCTTTTATTTAAATTACACCAATTGTTGAGTATGTAAGAGGTTATAAACCCAGCAGAATAGGGTCCTCACTCTTTGTCCCTTCTTTCCCCAAGATGTAGCATTTTAATGTTTTACCTGGTAACACAGGAAAAAGATCAACAGTAATAAAGCCTAGCACTGAAAGAGGACATGTCTTGGAAAGACAGAGTAGTCCAATCTTCATCTTGTGAATGAGATGGGGCAGAAGAAGTGTTGGGCAAGTTTACCAAAGCTACCTGGCACAGTAACAGCAAAGAGAAATAAAATAGCACAAGGCCAGTCCTAATCCTCCTTCCTCTGACCAACTGTCCTGGTTTCAGTTGTTTACACTTTTCAGCTTCCCATGCTCTGCCAGGTGCACAAGAAGCTGGGAGGGAATGCAGGCAGGACAGCTGATCCCAATTAGCCCCAGGGCTATTCCATATCACCTGATGTCAAGCTCAGTATAGAAACTGGGGGAGTTGGCTGGGGAGGGAGTGATTGCTGCTTGGGGGCAGGCNCCCCAGTCAACTCCCCCAGTTTCTATACTGAGCTTGACATCAGTTGGTATGGAATAGCCCTGATGGCTAATTGGGATCAGCTGTCCTGCCTGCATTCCCTCCCAGCTTCTTGTGCACCTGGCAGAGCATGGGAAGCTGAAAAGTGTAAACAACTGAAACCAGGACACCAACACTAAAATAACTCCAACATATGAGCAGCATCGCATCTTTCGTGGACAGTTATTAAAAACAGACTGTAGCGAGACATCTCAATACTACTAAATGCAGTACAGTAGTGCCATCCTGAATCTTCTCTTTAGTGGCTAAAGTCCAAGGAAAACACTGAAGCATTTTCAGAAGCCCAGCTCAAGACAAATCCCACTAAATGGACACTTTAGAGATGACTATCTCTGATAACATCTTCCACCAGCTGGGAAGTGGCAGCTGTGTCTTCAAGGCTGGTTAATGCAGTTGCCCTTTCTGAAGATAGTAAATGTTTGACTTCATTAGAGGGCTTGACCTAATGCAGGATAGACAGACGTCATCAAAGAGCCCAGGACACCATTAAAGCCCAAAAGGAAAGACTACCCTCCCTCTTTGGTATCTAGCCTGCATAACTTTACTGTGATAGCCCAATCTCTCTGCCATTGCAAGGGGTCAGGGCTGCATCTGCATTGGGATATCTAAGTGTAGCTCCATGTACTCCAGTAGCTGATGTGACCTTGGGCAGGCAAAAATACCATGGAGACAGATTGCATTTAAAAGGTGTTAAAGTGTAAGAGGCTTTTCTAGGAATTTCCCACTTTGGCTGCAGACTTTAAATGCATATAAATGCATGGGAAAATACAGATACAGGTAAAGATGCTTGGAAATTGTCAGGTCTCGCTTTACTCTCATTTGCTTTGGGTTGGCCATGTCCTCTGAATTAAACTAAAAACAAAACCCCCAAAATTGGACTGGGTGGTTTAAACATCATCAGAGCAGCTCTCCAACTGTCTGGCATTGTTAGACTCCATCATGCTCCTTGTCAGTGTTGATTTAATCTATATTAGCAGAAAGGCAAGTTACTGTGAAGATAAAGCCAAAGTGCTAAAGGGTAACAGCCGCATGACTTTTTTCCTGTGTAGCAGTTTCTGTAGCAGTGACAGCTTTTGGATTACAGGTCCAACTCAATGTGTGTCAAAAGGATGTAATTCTCCAGTATCGCCAGCTACGAAGCACAGCTGAGATCGTCCTGAGTGCCTAAGCTGATCCCTGATTTAGATGTTCATGCATCTTGGCTCCCTGGGCAGACCCCAGTGTTGACCAAGGTGGTGGCTGTCACAACATCAGGAGTATTTGAGGACTCAAGATGCTGTAACCCCTGCTTGGTGCTTGCTAACAATTTCACCTCTGTGTCCCTTCTGCCAAGGATGTGAGTCTGTTACGTTCCCAATTGTATAGCTCTTACTGTGGCTGCAGCAGGAATGATTTTTCGCTCCAGAGAGTGTTAGTCCATCTGCTGAGGTATGTGTAAAAGTGGCAGCCCTCAGACAAGCTTAGAAAATAAGGAGCATTTGTGGGGTAGCTCTCAAAACTACCTACACTGTTTTAGGGTCATGCACAAGAAAGCCCAGATCTTTATCCTGATGACGTTTGTCATCTGTATCAAATCTCTGAAAGTCTGAACGCTTACGAAATGTCACTCTTCCCCTAGCTTAAATTATGTGCTGTCACTGTTGATTGGTACCTTCAGTAGGAAAGGCATAGTGAGAGTGGAAAATTAAGAGATGGAAGTACAAGTTCAGTTCAGTCCTTCACGAAGTTTTCCCTGGTCTGGGAAAGGAGGGAAAGAAGAGAGCTGAGGAGGCTTGGTAACTTACTGTAGCTCCTAGGTATTGCTTAGCAGCTCATGGCACTCAAATAGTGACTTCCACACAATGCATCACACAATGCAGCCTGGAACTCTGCTCCTGCAAACAGAACCTAAATTAAGACCTCATCCAAAGGTCATCAAAGGGAATCTCTTGGAGTGAATAGGCCAGGTCACTTGCAGGGACACAGGCGCCCTGTGCAGCAAAAGCACGCACTGTTCCCTTCATCGCTGTATGCTTTGGCTGCTCTGACGACAAAACCCTCTATGTGGGCAGCTGAGACCCTTCAACACATCCCCACCCAGGTGGCTGCACATTCATAAAGACACGTGCCATGTTGGGTTGTGCATCTATAGGTGAATCTCAGTGCAGCCAAGAGCTCTGGCAAACAGAACCTTAAATAGGACCTCATCCAAATCTTGTCTTAGTCTGGGTATTTCTTCCTTCATCTCTGATTTTTTTTAAAACTTTCTGTGAGAAGAGTCTCACTAAAATGTAAGGGGTTGTCTTGCAGTAGTGTTTATTATAGTCTTTTGCTATGTGCAGGCTGTGTCTCGAGTATCACGGTAGCATGTAAACTCCAAGTGGTGTATGGCTGTATTGTATAACACAGTGCTCTTCTATTCTGTAGATGGGACTTGCAGAAAGGGAGATGTGGGTGGAAAGCCCTCGACTGTAAAGTGCATTTTTCTCCCTTGGTGCAGACTGGACTGGTATTCCAGCATGCTTGAGTTATACATCCACAGCCAGTCACAAAATGACACTAAGTCTTTCCAAGCAGAAATGAGATTTAAACATACTTTTCTTAGTGAGAAGAAACAGGTTTTTTTTTGTATAAATTCCCATCTTTCGTCAAACACATCTGCTAAGCACTAAAGTCTTGAGCTGAAAAATGGGACTCACTTACCTCTCCAGAATCTTCCTCCCCAGTGTATGAGACAATTCTGCACTGGGTCTGAGAAGAGCAACATGGGCATGTTGGTGACATGACTAGGTCAGTGTCATGGTGCTGTACCTAGATGAGAACAGGCTGCTAGTGGGACCACTCTGTCCAGGCTGTGCCAGGTACTGGTGTCCCCCAGATGGAGGATCAAGGGTCAGGCTGTTGAGTTCTGTGTGGCACATGAAGCTGGAGGGGAAAAAATGGACCATGATGCAGCATTGCAAACACAGGTCTACTTGTAAGCATCTGACAAGACTCACTTATCCAAAGATAAGTAAGTAATGTAAGACTTTACATTACTAGTTACATTACTACATACATACTACTTTACATTACTACTTACATTACTAATGTAAGACTTATCCAAAGTCTTACATTCAGTGCACAGGTCTGGACAGGTCTGGAGCTGTGGTAGCTTCTGGAGCATTGTATTTTGTTCCTTCTCCCCTTCTGTGGGCTGAGATACCCAACCAGACTATGTGCCATGAGCAATGGACTCTGTGATGTATGGTTTCTTTTCACCACAGACAAATACCAGTGAGTCTTATTCAGTATTGAGCTGACAAAAATCTCAAAAGCAGGAACCTTTGCCAAAATCGCAATTCCCCTAGAAATCTTTGACTAAAAATACAATTTTTATTTTATTTGAAAAATTTTAAGTTAAGAAACAAACAAACAGCATAACACCAACCCTATAACTCTTCCAGTTATGCTACTCCTGCATTTTATTTTTGAGATACTATAAGTGGTTTTGGACATGAGATGCAGTTCTTCAGTTCTGGGAATCTACCCATGCCAATCTCAGTTCTTACGGCCCAAATAATTCTTAGGGCTGATGCTCAGTATGCAGAGTACCAGGGTATGTTACAGATGTACCTCATCTCTTGAAATTCCTGGTATTTTCAGGAAACCAAAGAGAAATCGAAAGCCCTGCCCTGCTTATTTTTTTTCCAAGCCATATCTGGTACTATTTTCTCTGTTACAGCTCCTGCTGCAACATTTATGATCATGTCATAAATACAGACAAGTATTTATTACAGGGTGGCTGTACATACTGATTTGGCTGGAGATTGTCCCAGGAGATGGAGGACATTCCCACCATCCTGAAAATAACCTCTGGGGTGCTTGGCTTTAATTAGGGCATGAGCTTTCTCCTGTATCTCTTGAGCTTGCCCCTGGGAACCAGCCCATCCTGAGGGACAAGGAAGCGGCAGAGCTCAGCGTTGGAGTTGGCGCCAGTTCTAGGGCATATAACCTGATAAGGTGAGTGCCCCATGTCCTGGCAGCTGGTGTAGATGTCACAGTCCCTCCATCTCCACTTTTTTAACACTCCATTGTAATCTGTTATATACCCATCTAGAGAGATTAAACCATTTTGAAGCCCCATTGCGATCGGCACAGTTTGTAGGGTCTGCCTTGGAGAAGTCACCCTAGATAGATGAGGCAACTACCTAGCTCTTTTACCTATGTGGACTGAGAGGTGGAGAAGAGCAAAATGCCCAAGGTGGGACTGAAACTGATGCCTCTGTGCTTGATGGCTTAATGACAAAGTCAGCTCTCCTTACCTGGAGGCAACTGAAAGAGAAAGCTATCTGAGCTGCGCCTGCTGAGAGTGGTGTAGGGTTTGGGCTGGGTATGTCCTCACATGTACCTGCTGAAGTGGCAGACGTCTTAAAGCCCTAACAGGCACAACAGAGTTCAGTCTGCTCACAGCCATGGAGAATCCATTGCCTTGCATTGGGGATTTTGCAGCCATTCATCAAGTGATATCTCAGCTGTGACTACTTGTCAGAGAAATTTTACTGTGGATGCTTTATCCCCTTACGACTTCTACTGGACACCTTGATTTACAGCTTCCAGCTCTCAGCCCAGATGGAGGAGTGCAGCGACGGTATCTGGTGATGCAGCCCGTGCAAGCTGGGGAAATGCTGCTGTGTCACCCAGTAATGGGAAGGCAATAAGAACCATCTGCTTTCCTTTTTCCCTGTGACCACAGTGACACAGAAGTGCAGTCTGTAACAGGAGGAGAGAGGATTAACTCTGGGGACCGGCTCTCTGCCTGTGCATCACCCAGCATGCACCCTACCGCCCATCGATGTCCTGTGCATGGGGCTACAGCAAATTGCCCTTGTGGGCTGTGGAAGAAGGCTCTGGCTCTCTTTGCTGACCCACATTTTTCCATTTCACTGTCTTTTTCTCGCTCTGCCCTTTGGCAGAGAGGGGGAAGCAGGCAGTGCGTGACCCAGACTCTACCTCCTATGAGGGCTGCTTGGCAGGGCTCGGGCTGCGAGCGCAGGGGAAGAGACATCTCATCTTTGAAGTGGCTTTCCCCTTGGGAGGCAGAGGCTGCGTTGATGTGGGCTCTGGCATGCCCACACATCCGTGTGCTGGAGCGATGGGCTGGGGAGCTCAGCCCCGCTGCAGGCAGCAGAAACCTCTCTCCGTGGCTTTGCATATCCACGATGCTGATCCAGCTCCCTCCCCTCTGGCTCTGGCACAGTCAGTCCCACACACGCCTCCCCTGTCATGTTTCCTGGTGGATGCTGGCTCAGGCAGAGGCTGGAGCAGGCTGCGCAGATGTGGCTGGCCAGGGCGGGGAGGGAGGTTGACACCATCCAAACCCATGGTCCTCTGGAGAAGGTGAGAAGAAGCTGATGTTCAGCAAAAGGGTAGTAAGTATTAACCTCTCATCTGCCGGCACCTGAGGCACTAAGCCCTAGCTTTTCAATATGCATCTCTCAAACCACAAGGCAGATTCCCTGCTCCCGCTGGAGGCGTGGGTCAAGCCCTTGTTAGCCTTGTGCCTTTGGGCACAGCCTGGCTCTGCAAGTACGCCTGCCTGGCTTGCTGCAAGCCAAAACAAGTCAAAAGCCACATAGACCCTGCAGAGAGGCAGGATAGACTAATTCAGCCTTCGGGATGCTTGTTTGGGTAACGGCGTTGTGCTGACTGCGTTTGCACACACCTGCTCAGCCCAGAGCTCGGCCTCACTTGCTGTGAGCAGCTTACGAAACACGGTGGACCTCTGCCTGCAGGGACTGGGTTCCACTGTAGTCATATCACTCCTGAAGGAGCTCCTGAAGACCTTCTAAGACAGGAGCTAAGTCAGAGAGCAGCTGTGTAGGAACCAACATGAAAGATCAGATTGTATTGGTAAAAAGGAAACTACATCAGATGATCGGGATATGGAGAGCAAGGGATTGATCGCTATTAAAAATCCCTGTTCCTTTATTTCCTTATCCAGGATAGCATTCACACATCTCAGTGCAGGGCATGAGGAGGTTTTTACTAGCATGGGTATGAGCAATCTCATTATTCATGAATGACAGAGCGAGGCGAAGGCAGTGAGTTATGTTGGCCTTTGCAGACAAGTGGCAATAAAATAAGTTTATGGTACCGCCTCCTGCACCATCACATATTTATGTCCCATATTTATCTTGCTTTGTTAGCTGTTTGTGCTTGCTTGTCTTGCAAGGCCATCCCATCTCCATTCCCACAGACTAGCAAAGGGCCAGATTCTGATATTGCAGCTCATGCTGGGCAGTAGTGACTCCACTCCAGCTCCCTGGGGATGTCCAAGCTAAAGTCCTTTTTGGCACCAGTGAAGGCCAACCCTACCTACATGTTGGCTTCTTCCAGGGTCAAGCCAAGCCTCTCTGCAGGCCCTTGGTGGGGCTAAGCCCAACCTTTCTCAGCAGTTTGGGACCCAGCCTGCTCAGCAGACTGCTGAGATCTTGAACCATAACTGGTGCAGCCCATAGGCACCTGCTCTAGTGAGCAAGGGACTTGCTCCTTGATTCAAGCTTGCATGTCTGAGACGTTCTACTTTTGCTCCCATTGCAGTTGCAATGTTACAATGTGACTTTTCATGTATGACGAGAAGGTAAATATTGACAGGTGGCAGTTTTATAAGCACCACTGTCTCAAGTTTCCCTGTGGATTAATATCTCCTGATTGACTTTTTTTTAATTGCCTGTATTAAGAGCTCCCATTTTCCTTAAATAAACCTTGTCACACTCCTTAGGCTTGCTAGCAACCATGTTCAACTATAGAAATCAACCCCTTTGGGTTGCAAAATTATTAAGGACAAATTGATTCCAGGAAATTAATTTCTCCTCTGCCTTTGTTCATGTACTGTAGCTGCCTATGAGGTATCCTCCCCTGCATCTGGCTAACAGGTTCAAAAGTTACTCAGTACAAGAACATATGTAGACACGTTAGCTTGTGTGTCAATCACTTGTTGGGACTGGAGAAGATATTTGGAATAAGAAGGTGTTTTCTTTCCCTTCTTTCAAGATGTCTTCTTGAGATCTGTGCTGCCTTCTCTATCTCTCCCCACCTCTCTGTCAAAGAAAGGGATAGAAGCATTTTAGAGATGGGGCTCTTCCTGTGAGTGCTATCTCAATTTAGGCTGTATAACCCCTGCAGAAAGCAAGAGGAGGAGTGGTAATGTGTTCTGGCCTGGAAAAGAAAGAAGGTTTGGGGTGAGGAGGAAAGGTGCTCAACCAGGAGGTCCAGAAGCCTTTTCACTTTGGAAACAAGGCTGGAAAGAAGTGTGTATAAACCAAGTTGTTTTGCAACTTGCAGACTGGACGACTGCGTGTTTGCATGTCATCATGTCCCCGTGGCCAAGGACAGTTTGGTTCCTTGGTATGTGACAACACCAGAGTTTCTGCATCCCATGGAAGGTCCACCCCATGTCAAAGCTGGTCAGAGGGAAGGGGATTAAACCCTGAGCAGAAAGGACCTAATTCTGTTGCCTTTAAAGCTAACAATGAGATTTAGACTGCATCCCCAGCCAGAGAGGTCAAATGCATGGTTTTCATTATAGATCCCAACTCTGCTTTTTCCCCATTTTTCTGTTCCCTGGCTGGCCCACGATGTGCAGCCACAATACAAAGACATGAAAGCATAGTCCTTTGTAACATCTGACAGCAGCACACAGTCCCCCATCTGTCCCCGGGGGCTGCTCTGCAGCGTGGTCCTTCCTTTGTGCTCCAGCCCTGCCTGGAGGGCAGTGATTTGGCTTTGCACATATGAATTACCTGTGGAAGGACAGACATCTGTAAGATACAAAGTAAAGGACACTAAATTATGATGAACTGGGCTTTCTGTTTCACTTCATGAGGGTGTAGTGATAACTCTTCTCCAAGTTGTCTCTGCTTCCCTTTTCCGAGTTATTGACATATATTCCCTTTTGCTGCCAGCTTCAACGGCTGCTGCTAACTCAGCCAGAGCCCATCTTTCAGCCCTGAATAATCAAGTGACTGGGACAGCTAACAGAAGGAGAGTCTCCCTCTAGGACACATACAAACACATTCAAACACAATGAGGTTGAAAGGAGAGGGCCAGGTGGGCAAAATGCCCGTGCTGGTACACTGTGATTTTAAACACACAATAGCAAAGGATAACAGAATTTCTACCACAATATTAATCCTATGTGACTGCCTGTTTCAGCCTTGCATGCCCAGTGTGGCTCTGCTCTGCCTGATCCATCTGCCTCCCCTCCCCAGCCCTCTACTCCAACAGCCAGGTGCAGGAGATGTTGCAAGAGAGCCAGATTCGTTCTTTTCATACCCTACATGGTGGTGCTAAGGTGATAAGCTGAACAAAACAGTGGAGTCTCAGTTCCTCAGCCTTCTATCAAGAGGGAAATCCCATCCCACCAGCAAGGACAAGCCCCTGGAGAGCAGGGGTTTAGTATCATTCAAGGTAGAGACTGCCTCCCTCCATCACAACAACCCATCCTAAGCCCTCAGTCCTGCTAACATCTTCCAGAAAGTTGAATGATATCCAGACAAGTGGAAATATCATGGTATTTCCTTGATGTCAGTACTGTGGAAGATTTAAAGGGTGTCACTAGATGCTTTGATGCAATCTTGATCTTCCCTTGACAGCATCTTTCAGGCTTTGTGCTCACACCACCCAGATTCAGCAAATTCACCCTGAAAGATGTTGCGGATGTGCTCAGCAGGACTTGCCTATACACAGCAAGTGTTTATGCATTTGCAGTGTGCGAGCTGATGCCTTTTTTACTGAGTGCTCAGAGCGTGAAATGCAGCACTCGCATCTAGGCAGCCTACCTGGAGCTCTGAAAATTTTTAGTGTAAAGATGAAACACACTGATTTGGGGAGGGGAAAGAAAGACGAAAGGTCTTAAGATTTCACTGATTTCTCCTGACACCCTTTTCTGTACACAAAGTGTTTCCTGCTCTGTTCTTGGAAGCATTAGCCTTGGCTGGGTTTGGCCTTTAAAACATTACCAGCTGTATGCAAAATAGAGTGCAAAGTGCCAAAAAGCCCTGCAGGCTATTTACATTTGGCTGGAGCTTGCTGTGTTGGCCAAGCTACAGAGATACTTTGTTCATTGGACTTGCAAGGCAAGCAGCTACTTCAAGCTGTTTGGTCCTGTTTATACACAGAGTTACCATGGAAGTCCCCATGCCTTACAGCTTTACACACTCACATGTCCAGGGTATATTTTTCTGGGACCTGGTTTGTCTCCCCTCTGCCTTTTCATTTTCCAGGGGATTGGTAGGAAATTCTAGGATGAGGCTTTTTGGTAGATGTTGTGTGCAAACTGATTTATGTCTTCGAAGGGCTGTGTGGTGCTGTGTGGATCCTCTCTCAATGCAAGCAAAAGCAGGTGGAGCAATGGGATACCTGCTGGGTTGGTAAGAATGGTCTTCCCAGAGTGAATTTGGGGAAAGTAGTATGAAGCAAATGGCAAATCCTGCAATGACAGGAATAAGAGTAACTGGTTTTTAGGAGACTTTAGGGAAAAGGTAACAACCTTCACAACATTTCTGGTTAAAAGCGGTTGTTGGAATCCTTGGGCTACCAGCCCAACTAATAAGGATGTGGATTTTTTGCTGTTTCTTTCTACTTTTGTTTCTTACTTTACCTTTTGTATTAAAAAGCCTTCTCACAGGTGAAGACTTGTCATTAATCACCTCTTGCAAACATGTCATAGGCAGACTGATTCATGGCCATGGCATAGCTGGCTGCAAGGGTATAGCTGGGTGCCCTTTCTCGCTGGCTCCAGGTCTCCAGCTTAGGGCATTTTACATCTCTGCCCTGGGAACCAGTGCTGGGGCAGACTAACACATTGCTTCCTTGGCCTTGTACCAAGGACCAGGATCATCTCATGTGCTTAATGGTGTACTTTGAACATGGCCTTCTGTACTGCAAGAAATTATGTCCTTAGCAAGTGTTCAGAAGCACCACTCCGCTGAAAGGAGTGGAGATGCATGAACTTCAGCTGATGACGAGACATTCCTCCCTGTGTCTGAGATCTGATCTCAGAGACTGATTAAGATCAATGGGGACTTTTCTCATTCATTTTAGCAGAGCAAGGGTTTGAAAATGAGAGGTGCTGCAGTTATGAGCAGGGGGAGGGGGAGAAAAGCTAAGCCCTGCAAGCTGGCCGAAGGTCTCCAAGACCAGGTAGCTGGGGTGGAGCCTGGACAACACATCTACACCTCTGAAATAAAAGTCTTGCTGCTTTGGCTATCAAACATCCTTACTCAGGAGCAGAAATGCTTGGGAAGCAAAACAGCAATGCGTCTGCTGCCTGTGCACTTGCTTTCTACCAAAGAGGGAGTCAGCCAAGCCTGGAGTTCATTCTGTCTTGGCCAATAGTTAATAATAACCCTGCAACAGCTTCTTTTTTTCATTGCAAATTAAGGGTGGATGAATGGCCTGGATAAAATTAGAAATCTCTTCCTGAAAGGCTGAGCTGAGTTTACAAAGTTATAGCTCCATGGACATCCTGTCTCATCTTGGGAATCCCAGCTGCTCTCTGAAGGGTGAATAGATGACAACAAAATGCACACGTGTTGCATGCTCTGGGTTAGAGGGTCCTCCCTATCATGCTGGCTTCACATCACAGCAACTTTGAGGAGGTTGGTGGGGTGATTCCTGATTTCAACTTCCTCTACTGCCAAGACAGACAGCTCAACTTTTCCCTGCTGTAGCTGGCAAGTCCCCCATGCGGTGCTGAAGAGTAAGGACTAATGGGAGGTTGTCTGGGGTTATAGGATGGATGTGTATTGAGTGGGTCAGATCACAGGAGAGGAAAGGAGCACAGGCTCAGGAAGGACTTCTAGTGGGCTTCTTTGGGCATAATGCCTAGGCATCTGCTGGATAGGGCACTTTCTAGATGCAGATAGCCAGGCAGGAATTTGTTAGGGAGGCTGCCCTCATCCCCTCTAGTATTATACCTCTTCCCAGGGCCTTCTGCATGACCCTCTGCTCCACCCTGTCCATCCATCCTTGAGGTGACATGATGAAGCGGTGCCCGTGTTTTCAGGGAGCCTGACTCTGATTGCCGGTTTGTAAGTGGAAACTGATTTTTCCTTGACTGTGAGACCCAGAGCCCTCAAAAGGCTCACCCATGAGAAAGGCTAGCAGCAAGGGTCAGCACTGGGTGAGGCTCCTTAAGGTAAACCCCACCTTTATTTCCATGTCCTTTGTGTGTAAAGAAGCTAAAGGCACAACTGGATATGACTGAGCTGCTGTGACAGACCAGACATCCCCTTCAGTGGAGCCTATCGCTGTGTGCTCCTATATCGTTCCGACCAGTGAGACTGAACATGTGAGCTCAGACCAGTAGGAGACAAGGTGAAGAACAATCAGCAGTAGCTGCTTAAACCATGGTAATTCCCATTTGATTGTGTCCCCACAGTCTTAGTTAACGTGGTCTCTGAGCCATTGACTTACGTGCATTATCTGGATTTTGCTGGCGTCTAAAACGATCCACTGAGGTCATGATGTACACCAAGCCAGTATTAATCCCAGCACTTTCTACATAGTATTAACATTTATATGCCCTCTAGAAAGGCTGGAGAAAGCACAGGTTGCCTTCATAATGAGGTATTTAAAAAAAATCCCCAAACAAAACAGTATGTGTTTGACAGCCTAGAAGATCTGTCTGTTGGTTTTAAAAGTCATCCTGGGCCCTTATATAACAGTGTAATTAGTCGATACTATAAACTTATTATGTACCTGCTGGAACACAACAGCTCCTTTGAAGCAATTTGGATCTATTGTGTAATTATATAATTAGGCCACATGCCATACTTGGGAGACCGCGCAAAGGGGAAAAGCTTTCCATTTCAAAGTAACCGAGAGCCTTGGTGGCTGTGGGCATTTTGTTTTTCTGCTGCCCCGCAATTCAGAAAATGCAGAACTCTTAAATATATCACTTTTTGCCGAGTTAAGCACCCCAGAAATCTCCAAGGGGGTCTGAAATATATTGACAATAAAGAGATTTCCTTGGACAGTGCAGACCTGCTCTGCAAGCTGTGAAATGTGATGGGATCTGGCACCTCCAGCTGCAATAGAAGGGAAGCAGAAGTCAAATAACTGGTTAAGAGTGTCTCAAATAATCTGGTTGCATCAGTTCCAGGTTTTTTTGCAGGTGCTCCAGAATTATTACAGCTGGATTTCCCCTTCCCTATTATAAGAGCTTTTATGTGTCTTCCTCTTTGGATAGATGGAACAGGCCAGTGTAGAACATGAGACAAGGGCTGGTTATAGCATCTCAGCATCTAGAGAGTGTCTAGTGGCAGTTCAGCGCTGTTTGATGTGCTGGTTGCTTGCTGGTGCTGTGCCGTATGCAGAATCATGAAGAAGGATTGCTGGGATGAAAGCAAGTTTGGTGGGCCCCAGCTGTGCTGAAACACAAGAAGAGAATCAACTGGTTCTTGGTTTTGGTGGTGAATCTTGACAGGCCTCCAAAATAGGACAAGGACCTCCACAGCTCAGAGCCTGAGCCTGCACAGCCTGGGCTCAGGGTGGGACGTCCAGATGTAGTCACCTATAAGGTAGGTACAAGCTCTGCATTGGAGTAGATATCCTCAGCTCTCTTGATGTTGATGTCTGGCCCAGGGCGTGGCTCTTCTTATCTAAAATAGACACCAAAGCAGAGGAAAGTGAGATGCTCTTTGCAGGAGCCCATTTCCCCCATTGTCTCTAGTGGGAATGCCATGTGAGGCGTTCAGAACGGCAACATCATCACAGATGTCTTTAACTAGGTGAAAGCTATCCCACCCTGGTTTCCTACTCATTGCTTGTAGGAGACCCAGCTCTGCCATTGAAGGGAAACATTAACACAACAGTACTTCAACTTTTTCCTTTGTGAAAGATAAACATGTCCTTATCTCACAAGCACTCTGGGCTTGGGGAATGATCGTGTTTCTTAGCTGGGATGTATATCAAACCGCTACCCCTTTGGATACATCAGGCCTAGAGTGAGGCACATACAGATTTTGAGCAGGAGGCCCTGATCCGCAATGCCCACTTTCAAGAGTCTTGGTTCAGGTGGAAAGGAACAGTGTTTGTTGTTCTCAGACTTTTAATTTGATGCTGCTAGATTTGTAGGACTTGTGACTGAAACATACCTGCTTCTGAAGCAGGGGACCCAGAGGAGTTAAGCCATGATATGCCTTTCTAGAAGGATTTTGGGGATGTACTGTGACAGAGCCTAGGACTCCCTGGAAACCAAACACTTGCCCTTGGTCCCTGCATTTGAGGCCTGCTCCGAACTCTAAATCAAAGGGATTGTTCCCCTTAACATCAGTGTTCTGCTGGGATGAGTCCTCTGTCTTGATGAGAGCTGCCAGCTCAATTGTCATTCAACACATGGCACAGAAGTGTCATATTTTAATGATCAGGCTTCCCTTTGGAGACTGTACTAGAGTGGCTCCTTGACTGAACATCTCCGAAGATGTGCTCCAAGGCGGGGTCTCTGGTGGCATAAGTCCTTATTTCTTCTTTATCTGGGCATTAGGGGAAGCAGGTCACTTTTTGCACAGTATTTTTAAGAGTGTATTTGCATATAGCTGCTGCAGGTTAGATTCTGGTGCTGGTATAAATCCTGAACAAGTTCATTAAAGATCGTGCATTAAACCATGCTATCTGTGAAGCCTAACCCTTCTGAACACAGAGCACAAAAGGACCTTTGCTAGGGTCTTGTGAAACAATAAACAAATACAAAAATTCATCTGGGAGCATTAAGGAATATCTCAGAAAATTCTCCACATCCAAGATTATTTTTTCCCTATGAAAAGCTACATTTTATTCCGTTGTGCTCGAGAATAATTTTTTCTGTTAAGAAAAACTGTGCAAATTACTCATGTGAAGAAAACTGACCTGCCTAGCAGACTGGAACATGACATGATGTATATCTACATATTCATACACACCTACATACGTATACATAGAGACTCCACAAAAAAGATATTAGTCAGGAGATGATACAGCTGTTTTTTTTCCCAACTCAACTTTCACCCAGCCAGATTTACTGAAGGATTTTCCTCATTATCTCCTGCTCAGTTGCAGTGGCAAGAGGACCTTGAAGATGAAGTCAAGCATGATGTTTAACTATACATATGTTGGCAGCCCTATTTAGTATTTTTAGTATTTTTAGTATTCTAGTATTTTTCTTGAAGCTGTTATTAGGTTTTTGTCTGCCTCGGCAAGGACATTCCTGCAAAGGAGTAAGGGGATTTGCAAACCCGTTAACCTGGGGTACACAGCGGAAATGGAAAACACAAATTTCCCAATGTACTCTGCCTGGTGCGGAAAATCTGGCCCAGCCCTAAGTAGTGTCTGAGACAGTCAAAGCATCTCCAAGCCACCTGAGGTCCATGCTGTAGAACATCCCTATAAAGAGACATAGGCTGAAGATACGACAGGTCTAAAAGTGCTGAAATCTGACTCTGACCCCACATGGGAAGGGAAAGTAAATGATAAAAAGGGTTTAAAAAAGTGAACACTGAAAGTAGCAAAAAACGACAAGTTTTCCCCCCCTACTTTTGCATCCTAAAACGATGGCACGGCCATGCATTTCTGGGGAGGACAGATCACCCTGTGTGTGTGAGTGTGTGTGTGTTCAGGAGTTGGTGCCATCTATTCCACAAAGCATCGTACGCTTTGACATTTCCACACCAATGGTGCTTTCTGCGTGTGGAAGAACGAGGCAAGACTCACTCCCTCGCTGCCTGCAGCTCACAGCCGGCACTGACGGGGTGTTTTACCTGTGGGATGGGTCTCTTCCCCGTGTGCATCCCCTGAGCTTTGAGATTCAACTGCAGCTTTCCCCTTTGTGGGAAACAGGTAAGAGGCACAGGTTTTTTTCCTCCACCCAGCTTTCATGAAAAACACGGGGCTCTCACTGTGCTGGAGAGCTCTTTCAGCTCACACAGGCAAAGGGGATATGAAGGCTCTGGAGAAAGGGTGTCTTCGTGTGGGTATCACTGCAAACATCCCGTTTCCATGGGAAGCTGCCTAAAAGGCCTACGTTTGTCTTTTTTTCAAAGAAAAATTTCCTGCTTTTACCGCAGAGCCTGGACCTCTGCAAGCTGAGGGCCAGAGTCCCTTTACGATGTGCGTGATGCCTTTGTGCTCTCCAGTGCCACCTGGGTGTTTGGATATGGTCCTCGGGAAGCAGTTTTTCCCCTTGGTGATGGGGTTCCTCAGTTTCCCACTGCTTTTCCTCCTGCTCCATTGCCTTGATCATCTGAGCCGGTGTTAAGACGAAGCTCAGCCAGGGTGCCCCGCTCGGCCGTGCTCCCCCCACGGCAGGGGCAGCCATCAGCTCTGCAGGGTCTGGCTGGGACCCAGCTGGAGGATCAGAGAGCAGCCGTGGGCTCCCTCAGGACCCACCGTGCTGCTGTGCCAAGCAAATCTCAGCTCAGCCGAGAAACTGGCCCACGACACGGGCCTCGCGGTGCTCGTGCCAGCTGAAATACAGCCATTAAGCTGCTTGCTTCTTGTTTGCCCAACAGCCCCCACAAAGCTGAAGGATGCCATTAGAAGAGCTGAAAAATTGCAATGCTTCATCTTCTACCCACTTCTGCTATCCGCCTCTAACTTGAGGCCTTAGTATCCAAGGAAAGATACAAGTGCTTAGTTTCTGTGGGACTGGGCAGCAGACACAGGCTCCTTTGTGCTTAAACAGTGTGGAGATCACAGGATGGAGACTTCATCTCTGGGCTGCTGAGGACTATGGATCCTGCTGGTGGTGATGCAGCCAGCTCACTGTTTTACAGGGCAATGGGGCTGGTGAGTTGCAGAAGCACATGGATAACAGGCTACTGCTCACCCAGAGCAGAGACCCAGCCCAGTGTCCCAGCACCATGTTCTCAGGATGCAGGAGGATGCACATACTTGGATGTGGCTCCAGTAATAATAATTATTATTATTATTGTAAATTATTATCTTAGTCTTACAATTTTGTTGTTAATTATGATTACTATTACTATTACTGTTGGGATTGTGAGATCGCCTCTGAACATCCTACCAGTACAGGTTGAAAGCAGCCTTTTCCCAAGAAGTAATTGCTCTACTCTCAGACTGTAAGCCAAGAGGTGGGAAAACAGAGGGTTACAGTAGCTGCAGAGAGAGCTATAGGATAGGCTTCCATCCAGAGATGGGAGGCTCTTCACCTAGTCTAGTGTCCTCAGAGGAACTTTCCCTGCAGGGCTGTGGTTTAAATTGGTGTTGAGACAGCACAGTATTAAATCTATTCCATATTTCTCCAAACTCCCAAACACCAGGACTGGTTTTATCCAGCAACATTTCTCTGCTGAATAGGTCCTTAGCTCCTCTGATCTTCTTTTGGGTGACAGTGGCTTGGTTTTGTAGTCTGTGTTTCACTGGTATCACCTCAGTGATCCCTGTGCTGTTACACTGGCTGTGATCTCTCCATCTGTTTGAACCTGTTCTTTCCTGGTGAGAGTTTAGTTTTCCTTGCCTTAAAAGGAGACAACCTTCATCACTGATGTATCTTCTTCCCTTGCTCCCTGCTGTAGTTTTCATCAACTGATGGTACATCTGTATTCCTAGGAAACTAAGCTGTCCTTAACATCTAATTTCTCTCTGTCTCCTGCTCTGCAGGCAGTGATGTATCTTTGCCAATTTATTGAAGAATTAGCTAGGGATAAGGATCTATGTACACTTTATACGTTACTTCCCAACACCCATCATTAATAATGAGCATGTCCTTTATGACCTAAGTCTTGTTTTAAGTGAATGCAAAGTATTGGCTCTTTTCTTGATGATCCATAGCCCTTGCTGCTGCTCACTGCTACCTGGAATGTTTCCAAGTGTTTTGGAGCAATGCGCCGGAATACATCACAAATGAACCAGTTTTGCTTGTCTAGGTTTTGTCTCTGGGGATTTGGGAGGGACAGCAGGGGAGGAGAGGGATGAATATTTATTAGCTTTTAATCAAAGAAAGTGCTCTCTGTAACCAGACATGCTACTGTCTGCATCTGATCGAAGAGAGACATCAAGGTCCCTGGTTCTTTGCTATGCTGCAGCACGTGCCCCTCCAAGTTGTGCAAATGGGTTGCAAAACACTCCAGGAAAGGTGTGTGTCTGTTTGGATTTCCCTCCATCCAGATTTTCCTGGCCATGTCCACCCAGGGTTCACCTGGAGAAAATGGTTGCTGAATGAATGAAGCTCAACAGCAAAGTGCATGTGCAATGACCCTGAGAGATTAGGTGTGTTCTGGATAAGTTTGCATGCATTCAGGTGATTTGTACATGGACTGTGCATCTGGGGTGCCCTGGATAGCCCCTCCAAACCCTGTGCTGGATATCCCAAGTAGGGAAAAGGAACCACTCTGAAGCAGAAAGGAGAGCAGACAAGATATAAAGCAGCAGAGACCCAGAGCTGTGGTGAGAGCTCTGTACCCTGAGCCAGGAGGCAGGGAAGCTGCTGAGTGGTTTATGGAAGTGGTTGTCAGCCTTGGTCCAGCTCCTCCTGAGTGTGGCAGCCCCTGGTACCATAGGCTTGGCATGGTGGGAGATGCCTGCTGGGAGTGGGATGCGCAGCCAGTGGGGATACGCCAGCCCTTCGCATTGCAGTATGTCAGGATAAAAGGTTTTCATCCTGCTGCCCTATGACATGGGGACTGCATGCAGACCTGCAAAGTCCTGGGTATTAGGTGGGACTCCAATGCTTTGTTCTGGCCCCGGTGTGCCCAACTTCAAGACCTCTGTGTCATGAGAGGACAGGCACCGATGGAGAGCCCAAAATCTCTAAGGCAACATTCATAATACAGCACTAACCCAGGCACCAGCCGTACACTGATTCACAATGGTCCATACTGTTAAATTGTCATCACGCTCCTTGGCATGGCTTCATCCTCTCTCAGATAGTGCCTGGGGGCTCTTCAAGGGCTGTGTGGGGCAGGGACTGGTCCCAGCTGTCAGCATGGCTGAGACCACCCTGTTTAGGGTTTGGATGGGAGGAGAAGAGAGTTTGGTTTATAAGCCTGTGTCATGCCATCTGGCCACACAACTGTTCTTGGTCTCTTTTATTTACTGGTATAGACATAGCTTCCTTGTTCAGCAAAATCCTGCTCATTCCCCTCCTGACTGTAAAACCCAGGGAGTCACGGATTCCACCCTCTCAGAAATACAGCTCTCCAGCTAAAGGGATATTTGGTAGGAGACCTGCATTTGGGTTAGCGAGAGGCCAAAGAGAAAATGAGAACAAACCATGCTACAGGGATCAGATGATCTCAAGCCAAGGCTAGATCACCTCAGGACTGTTTGAGGCTGAATTTTACCCTACAAGCCCATTGCAAGATGAGGGTCTTGGACATGTGCTGTCTTTTTATGCCAAACTGCTCAGGGTGCCTGTGTGGCTCCCATGGTGCTGCTGCCTGAGCATCTCACAGCTCTCCAGGGAGAGAGGGAATGGAACACCAGTTCCCCAGTGTTACAGACCAGGAGCTGAGGGTCTAAGTGACTGGAAACCTTTGGCAGAGCAAAGAGCAAAGCCAAGTGCTCCCAAATCCCAGGGCAGGCATTAGCCAGAGATTTCTTTTACTTCTCCGCTGGGATGTCTGTACTGCCAATGTACCTGCACATGAACTGATGCAGGACCATAGCTTCAGCTTTGGAGGCTGCCACAGATGTGGGCTGAGGGTTGTCTCTGCAGCAGGAGGTCCCAGGGGTGGGAAGAGGTCACGTCTGCCCTGAATACCAAAGGGATGAATATTTTTATTTCCCAAAGCATACTTCTGTTAGCACCCTCTCTTCCACCTAGGAAGTGTTCATGCTGGAGTTAAGCCTTCTGTCCAATACAGACTGGGGGTACTGATATGGCAAAGCATCGTTCAGCTTGTACTCAAACTGTGAACATCTGATATAAACAAAGCCATGCTTCTGTTTAAAAACCAGCCGCACAAAACAGACCAGACACTTCAGTGATGATCAATGTAGCACAGTAACACTGTCCCTGAACGCTAACACGTCTGGGCTTGCATCAGGACATGCATAGGGCTGCAGATGTCCTGCAAAGACCAGGAGTGTGACAAAAGTGTTATTGCAGAGCTGAGAACGGCAGGATCAGATGTCTCGAGAGTGATCACAGGGCAGCAATAAAGCAATCTTCAGATCTGTGCTTTGCAGGGTTGTACCCAAATCCATTCTCTGTGATAGGGCAGAGGGAAATTGCATCCTTGTCATTATGAGGGCAGGGAAATGTCAAAGCAAATTCATAATTAATGTTACACAGTAAAAATTAAAGCAAAACTATCAGCATCCTTGTCTTGTGGGGATGGAGCATGGTAATGCGGGTGTTTGGGATAAAGGTCTGGCAGCAGACAGTGTGTGGGGTCGTGCTGGGAGATGCTGGAGGAGACATCTGGCTTCTCTTCAGACAGCCCACACAAATGACTGAGGACTGCAACCAAGGGCCCATCAATGCCTTGCAGGAGACAGAAGGAAGCTCCTAAGGCGTCAAGGGCAGGTCCCATGGGCCTCATAACCTTTCTCTGTCAGCCCAGCCTAAAGACACCGCAGAGCCTTGCTGTCTTGATGGCTATTTGAGGAGCCTCTGCATGTATCTCCTGTATATAGCTATGCCAGACAGTCCCCTTCCTCACAGCCTGGTGCTCACTGGCATTTCAGTCCTGCCTCAGTCTTCTCCTGCTGCCTTTTCCCACCATTCCTTCTCCTTAAAACAGCCTGTCTCCATGACGTCTTCTGCAGAGCCACACCATGGCTCATCCATCTTCTGCCAGCACCACTGTCTGACAGCTCTGACTAAACAGCAACTTCCAGCTTCCTAACAAGGTCATGGGGAATAAGAGAGTTTTCTGGATCATTTAAAAATATCAGACCCTCCTGCCCTACTGCCATCCTCTCCTCTCCTCTCCTCTCCTCTCCTCTCCTCTCTCTTCTTTTGCTTTTCCAGGGGGATTCAGGGGCTTTTTGCTAGCCTACCAAAACACTGATGTAGCAGAGAAATGGAAAAAGTCTGGGTGTTCACGTGAACCGATGCCACTTTTTGCAGTTTCAGAAAAAAAACAGGACCCAAAATTTCCCAGGGAAGAGCTTCAGCCTTTTAAGTTTTGGGATGGCTGCAAGCTGCAAGGCCAATGCCATGAACAGGGAGGTATTTACCGTGGCTGGAGCATGGATTGCTCCTGCAATCAGCACAGCTTACTGTGCATCCAGTTCCGACAGACCCCTTCAGACAGACATTGCACCTTCCTATATGGGTTTGCTTCAGGCTACAGAATTCCTGCTGTTGTGTTGGGATTTCTGGATCTCATGGTTCAGGAGCAAGCAGCGTGTGCTCAGCAGCACTGGTGACACAGGACATGTCACCTGCAAGGTGCCCTATGGTGAAGAGATTGCTGTTTTGAGAACCTGTCCTGTGGGAGGGAGGCTGGGGCTTTTGCAGAGGTCTTGATCAAAGCCCGGTGGTGTGTCACCCCTCTGGGCCCAGTGCCAGCTCCCGTCTCAGCGGAGCCCTTTGATACCTGATCAAGATAATCAGCCATTCAGGAGCCATAATCCCACTGAAAGGCTTTTACCTCCTGTTTGACTAGAGGGCTGAAGCTCAGGTGTGAAATGTCAGACACGGGTGCTAAGCGATTTAAAGTGGTGTAAAACAGGCTGGTTTTTTGCTGTTGCATTTCCTTTATGTGTCCTCTGATGTAATGGTGTGGCTCAGGGGGCTTTTGTGACCTCCCAGGCTCTGCCTTATTTCCTAAACACTTTACATTCTCTGGACCTTCTTGATAAGGTTGCTTTGACTTCCAAATATTTTAGCCAAAAAATTTTCCTGAATAAGTATAAGCTTTCCTTGGCAGTCCCATGAGAAAAAAAAAAAATGTATATTTTGATGCAATGTTTTGACTTACTGGGTTTTCTAAGAGGATAATTTGGACTGGGGTGCATTGGTGATACAAAATGCCTGAGAATAAACCCACGCAAATGCTGCAGAACGCTTCATGCCTCGGAGAACGATGATCCCCCCAAGGGACCCACAGACAACAGTGCATCCTCTGTCTGTGTAGGGCAGAATTACATTAGAAATGCAAGGCATGTATAGATAGCAGGGTGTTAAACTTGCACAGAGGATCTGCAAACACATACCCATGATGGGGAAGAGTCATCGGGTCAACCAGGGAAGGAGGGAAGCAGGACAGAGCAGAATAGCACCTCCCTTTTCCATCTGAGACTCTTCCACAGACAGGTTGACATTAGGCCAACACAAGCACGCACAGGACAGTGCTGGGCAGCCCAAAACAAGCTTCTATACGGCCTGACCACTAGCATTTCATCACTTGTCGTCTACCCCTGTGCGAGCGCTTGTGCTGCATCACTGGCACAGCAGCTGCAGTGGTAGCCACAGCAGAAAAATGTTAATGAAAATAATCTATCATAGGCAGGGCAGGACTCAAGGCAGATAGATGAGGGCACTGCAAACCAGATTGCGCTTCCAAGTGTGGGAAGCTGGGGGAAACATTTGCAAGAAGCCTTGTTTTTACTGCAAGGCTCTTGTCCTTGCAGCCCACACCTGGATGGAGGTAATGGAGCTTCCCAGCAGTAGGTTTTGGTGGTGGCCGGTTTAGGCATGGACACTGCTGTTTCCCAGCTGAAGGTCTGGGGAAAGGCTGTATCCTTATGTGTCCTTACACAAGGGCATCGCTCATGCGTGAAAGATTTGGCCTCCAGTTCTCTGCATTCTTCATTCCCCCCCACAACAAATCGGTCACTTTGGTGGAAATGTAAATGTAGCCAGGGGTGTACTGAGATATCCTGCATGAGAGAGGACACCAGCAAGAGGCCTCAGTCTTCAGCTGGAAAGGGAAGGGTGGAGATCACAGAGAAAGGGCCAGGAACCACAGCCCATGGCTTTCCTTGGATGCTGTGTGTAGTGGGATGGCTTCCACCATTAGTGGTGAACAAACCTGAGTCTGAGGTGACTTACCACTTTTGCAACATTGAACCCTCCCTGAAGGGATGTCAAGATCTTGTGTGCATTGTACAGTGCTACTCAGACACTCCTTATTCAGGAACATTGAGGTGTTTTTTCATACCTGTGGGGCCATACCTATCTTCATCCCATTGGCTCTGTACCTCGGTGTTGCTTGGTGTCTTTCAGCAGGAGAGAGGTCCTGAGGCCTCTGCAGCCCATGTGTGCTTCTGGGTGGATCCTGCTGGGTCTGCAACCTCCCAGACTGAGGTGAGGGAAGCCACAAGGTCCCTGGCTCTGCCCAGAAACCCTATGTGCTTTATCCAGCACAATTCTTATGGTTGAAACCATAAAGACCGAGTCTTGCCAGCTCTGATACAGAAGTCTCACCAGGATGCTAACATCTGAGCAGATCTTATCCATAGGGAAAATACTTCCTCCTCACCTCCCAGGCTGCACAATCTGCATCCAAAGGCTCACAGGCTCCTCACCCCAGAAGTGGCTGTGTTTTCATTGCCACCTTGCAATAGCTTTGGGGAGTAAAGTTAATAAAGATACCTTTTTTTTTTTCTTCTTTTTGTTCCGACAAGCAGTTGTACTTTCCTGAGCTTGAAGGGGCTTTACAGGTAAAATGAGAATTTCCTTAGAAAATGTCAGCTTTGGTAGAAATGCTTTAGTACTTTTGAAAACAACACACCTAAAAACATAGGGTTTTTCCCTTCTCTTTCCTCCTTGCTTTCCTCCAAAAACAGGTGGGCAGGAGGGGGAGAAGGATGAACATTTCTGTTTCATTTTCTCAAAAAAAAAAAAAAAAAAAAAAAAAAAAAGATAAAAAATTAACACATTTCCAAGAAAAAATGCTTTTTTTTAGTTATTTTGTTCAGATTTTTTTTCCATGGAAAAAGACCATCTTTTTTAAACCAGCTTCAGTTGCTGTTGTTCTATAATTATACCCCAAAGTCTGGGAACTAGGGCAGAGGAAGCAGTGAGCAGAGAGAGCACTGCAGTGTACACAGTGCATGTAATGAGCATGTTGCAGGATTTTGCAACTGTCCTGGCTCAGCAATATGGTACGCGGGGCTTGTTCCAGGGTAGCACTGGTTATTATTATTTTTTTTTTAAGTAGCCGTCAGGTTTTCTGCTATTTTGCTGAAAGATGTAAAGAAGGGGGAAAAAAAATCATATAGCTGCCTTTAGGATGAACTATTTAATTAGACTGTGCAAAAGCGCTTGCCTCCTGACGGGAGAATGGATTAAATGACCTACAGTGGAGGGTGATTCATTTATGCTTTGCTCTTGCATTTCCCCTCTCATGACATGAATCATTTGGCCACCAGCACATGCAGGGAGGAGGGCAGAGCTCTTCCACCAGCCCATGGGACTGGTTTGCAGGACTCGGACCCAAAGTGCCATGAGCAACCACCCAGGTTTGCTCTCCTTTAGCAATCAAGCTGGTCGCACAAGCTTCAGCTCTAGTGGAGACTTCCCATGGCTTTTTACCTTGTGGAGGGAGTATCACGCATCTCATGAGGTATCAGCTCTGACTGAAACATCTGCAGAGTATTTTGTGTCTCTCACCCAGAAGGCTTGTGTGCTGGTTGCTAGTACCTCTGGACTTGTGCTGTAGGTGCAGAGATGAAGCCTAACTCCTCTCCCTGCCCACCTGCATTCACAAAGCTGGTAGCCATTAAATACCTTTGAGGACTCATAGTTAAATGGGCAAAAGTGCCTTATGGGTTTTGAAGTTCTTAGAAAAGTCAGGACTAAGATGCGTACAGGCAGACACTACAGTGATGAAGGCCTCATTCCCCCAGGGAACCAGGCTGAAACACTTCCTAATGCTGTAATGAAACTTCCACAAAGGTCTTGGGCATAGCTTTAATGCAGGATTACCCTGGCATGACTTCCCAAGGCAGAAATTACAAGCCAAATTGTCATCGGTGCCTCCACCTCAGAAGGTTGACGGTAGGAGTGGAGGGGTGCCCTGGGCTCTTTGCAGCATTCAGCTCTTTCTCTGGAGCTGTGGGTGTGTGACCGGGCAGGAGAGGTGGCTGTGGTAGCCAGGTGATTCCCCCAAATGCAGACTGTCTCTGGACCATGGGTTTTGACTCAGTTTAAAAACTCATCCTGCTTCCTCCCCAGGGCTGGGGTGAGCAGCGACCACCATCCCCCATAACCTGCAACAAGCAAAACACATCTGCACAGAAATGGGTGCTCTAACCGTGCATGAATCACACTGGGTGTAATGGGGATATTTTAATCTCCTGAGTGAGAAAATTAATTGCTCACTGGAGGAGGGTACAGTTTAAAAGAGAAAGTCACGGTCCTTTGCTGTCCACTGGGGCTGAGTCTTGCTTGTACCATTTCAAACCAGGAATCTGGTAAGGATGGGTGGATGGGGAGTGACTCTGCTCGTGTGGTAGACTTGGGCAGAAAATCTTAGCATCACCTTTTAGGAAACCACAAAGTTCAGTGCCTCAGAAATCTTCATCTGCCCTCTCTCCTTCCTGCTATGGAAGTGCAAACCTGCAATCATTGGCTTGACCAGGTCATGCTTGGAGTCCTGCTCGAACTTGTCTCAGCTCCTCTCCCTTTGCTGAAAAAATTTCTCTGTTTGCAAATGTTGCTGTTTCTGAGAATAAGTTATTCTGCTGGTGTGCAGTGCTTGCAGCTTGAGACATCATGTTAAAACCTAGCTGGTCTTCTATAAAGACTCTCCTCACAGCCTTGGCCAGCTGCCTTTATATCACAGGAAACAACAACAACAACAAAAAAACACTTAGAAAGGACACAGGGATATGGTTGGTAGAAAACACACTGTCAGGGGAGAAACTTGAAATATGTCACCACCAGAGCTAAACAAAAAATCCTGTTGTGTCTTTTGCTAACTTTCCTTTGTGGTTGCTGAAAAAATCTCTGACAGACAAAATGGCAAATTTCTGAAATACCTAGCTGAATGTTTCTACATCTCCTGATTCAAACTTCTGAATGGACCTGCTCTTGATGCTCTAAGGAAGCAAAAGCAAAATTCCCTGTTTAAGGGAATTTGTCCTCTTCCCTCTCATCTCCAGGAGAACTCCTGGACAGCTGGGCAAAAAAAGGGAAGGGTTGTTTCTCTGCTTTCCCACAGAAGCTGCTCCAGTTTGCATAAGAGACTTAAATATCTGTGGGAGCATGGACACTGGCCTGGACACCCATATGAAGGGTGCTCAACCACTAGGCTCCATTTTGCTGGCCAGAGGCACATTTTGGGACTACAGAAGGGTAAGTACCTCCCTCATCATGGCAATGAGCCCAGATGAGAGAATGAAGCTTTGGGGTCACTGGTGACAGTTCCCAGGTACATCTTAAAGAGATTTCTTATTTGTTAAAAGTCTCCCCCCATTAAATACTGACATTGCCATTTCTATTGTAAAATAAGTGTGAGTTCAGCCCCAGGGTACAAGGAATGAGAGTGGGCTTCAGGCTTTGACCTGCAGGCAATGTTGGCACCAGGTGAGTGATGGGGATGGTAACTTGGAGAGGCAGACGGCATTCAGCATGAAACCAACCCCGCTGTATCTGCCTACCTCCAACCTGCCTGGCTCAAACCAGACAGCAGTTAAGTGCTCCAGATGGGGCCCTGCTAGAATAACAGGCTTAGCTTGGCCGGCTTCAGCCTTCCCCTTTCTTCTAACTCAACTGACCTTACCAAACAGCCATCGCTTCCTTTGAACATCAAAGGTCTTCATTAAAACCTGTCAACTGCAGGGCTGCACTTCCCTGTCAGGCTTCGATGTAGAACAACGAGCACCGGGGGATCCCCAGCCTGCGGTGGGAGGTTAGCCTGGTTTCAGGGGCCGGGGGCGGGGGGGAGAACTATTCATGTCATGCTGCTTTCCATTTAGGATGTGCTCTTGGAGTCAGCGAGGTGGAAGGAGAGCTCGTACCAAGCCTGCGAGGCGGGTGCTGCAGCTGTAGGACCCCTGTGCTGGCAAAAGGGAACTGCTGGATGAAATAGCCTCCATGTGTGAAAAGGCAACCTTTCCCCCCCAGCCTGGTGGCATGTTCCCAGATGGGGCAGTGGTCTTCAGCCTTTGTCAGCTCTGCTTAGATCAGTTATGTCTCATTGGGTCCTCTGATGGATGGAAACGGGCATGACCCATCGCAACAGCTCCCCATCAGCCTGGGGGTGCATCTGCAGAGATTTCATTTCAGGAGGTCACGTGCCGAGCTCTCTCCCACACTCAGATGCTGGAGATTTATCTTCCTCTCAGGAAGGCTTCCCAAATAATGTAGGACATTTCCCAGGCAGCTGATTGCCGCAGCAGCTTGCACAGGGCACTGCATAAAGGAATGGTTGCAGTGACCACCCCTTCCTCCCCTCATCCGTGTTTTAGGACCACAGTTATAGTGACTGTACTGCAAACACCTTTATAGGTGCTATCGTGGAGCTTTGCTCTCTGCATGTTTGTGTATGCAGGAAGGCAGGTGGACAAAGGCTGAAAACCTCTCCTGGAGCTGCTGGAGGTGCTGTGAAGATCCAGCCTAAGGGGTCTGCAGCACTGGTGGGCAGCGAAAACCATGTATACTGAAAGTTCCACAACAGTTTTCTCTCTTTCAGCTGGTGTCTACAAACAGCATGTGGCATGATGGACCTCTCCAGGTCCCATTCACAAGGTTGATTCCTGTAGAAGCTGTTATTTCCAGGACCATAGCAGGGTTGGTCAGCACTGGCTGTGAGTATGGAGAAAGTCTTGAGCAGTTTAAGGACTGTCTCTACAGAGGGATGTATTGACCACTTGGCAGCGGGCTGTGTTGGCATGGGGACAGCTGGGCATGGGATCTGAATGTTTGGGTTGCTCTCTGAGATGAAATCAAAGATGGGTTTCCCCTCTTGTGTGTTTAATCAAGAAAGATGCACTCTTCACATAACATGTCCCCTCTGTGCAAACACACTCCTTGCAACAGGCCTGAGGTGCCAGATACAAATTTAGATACATGTGCAGGAGAATCCTGACCTTAATGCAGGTCTCTTTTTTTCTCCGTTGCTGGAGGAAACACTTTCTACTGCGAGGCAAGTAATGTACCATGTTACAGCCACAATAATGTTTAATGGTTGTGTCCTGTGGCTGAGGTTAATGACTAGTTAGGGAAGCTTTTACACTGAGGGATAAAAAATATAAAATAAAGCTGGCAAGGAGCAGGAAAGAGGGTAACGACTATTGCTGGCAGTTGTGGACCCCAACGCTCAGTCCCAAGGAGGTGGATGTTGTAAATGCCAACCCAGCAAGCCCTTCTCAGGGCATTGACTTTGCTAAATCTCTGGGAGGGTGAATAAGACGTGTAGCTGTGTGCAAGAAGCCTGCTGCAGATGGATGAGCATCTTCTCCTGCAGATAGCGCTGGATATATTTCTTTGGTATCCCATGGGCACACACAGGTTCCTGCACCCACACCTTGAACCTGCCGGAGCAAGCCAAGCCACCCGAAATGCTGCTCAGCAACGCTAACCCCACCACCCTTGGTAGGTCATGCTGCCATCTATGCACCTTCAGCAAGGCTCAGTGACCTCAGGTCTCCTTGTGAAAGGCCACTCAAGCTTAGTTGAAACGTTCACCTGTGCCTGTGGTCACTGATGCTGGGCCCTACAAGGAAACCTTCTTTGCTCAGACAGCTGGTTTCAGACCAACCCTGCACCAGGACATTTTGGAAAAGCCTCACCCTCTCTGCAGTCCCCTTTCCAGCTGAACTGTCAGCGTTTTGTAACTGTACTCCATTTGTCTGTCTGTTGATTGCATGCTTGCCTTCCTGCTGCTCTCTTTTTTTACAGTTGTTCCTAAATGTTTTTTTTTTCTCCCTTCCTTTCTTTTTAATGATTTGCTGCATAAAAATAAGGCCCTGCTGTGCCTGTGTGAGTAATAAATGAGAGCCGAGGGAGAAGCCAGGACTGGTCTGTGAACCCAGGTCTCTCCTTTCCCAAGATCTGAACTGTGCCCAGTGCACCAGCTGTGGGACACTACTCTCTCAGCTGCTGCCAGATGTGACAAACCCTTCATTGCTGCCTGTTCAGCCATGGCAGGCACAGGGTTGGTCCCCATAGTGGGAAGGATGGGCTGGGAAAGGGAGAAGCCACCTCTGGTCTTTTGTGGACTAGCTGGCTGGGGACAGCAGACGTGCAGACTGGTTCCAGAGGCAGGTCCAGGCCAAGGTGAGTGGTCCCCAGCCGTGCTGGGCACAGTGGTGTGGCATCATAGTGTTGGGTGTAGAGCTACTCCAGGTGCCGCTGGATGTGCCTGCTAAGTGTGGGAGTGCTTTTAGGACCCACAACTGTCCCTGTAACTTTTGTTCATAGGAAAGGTCTGGATTCTACCTCAAAGTATGTTCTCCACCATGGCTGGCTGTCACTGCTGTTTGAAGCCAGCTTGCTTGTCACTAGGGTGTACACTTCTGGACTCTGGTCATGTATCTGTTGATGACTCCTCCTAACTGCATTGCATGTTTGGTAGGTTTCAGTATCTTAACTCTGAAGTCCCCTCATTTTAGCCAAGGTAGTAGTGCAAATGTCTCTTGAGAATGAAAAGAGGGAATCCAAAGCCTTTGGGATCCACATGCTAGCAGTTGTACCAGATCTTAGGTGTAATATAACCTGCAGGGCCAAGCAGGGACACCAGCAGCCCCATCCAGTTTCTGCTGAAAACAACATGCCCCTGTGAAAGATTTTGCTTCAAGGCATCAGCAATTTCCAAAGCTCACTTGTGGGTAGATGTCTGAGCTCCCACCCCCAGTGAGCAATTCACTCCTGCAGACCCACAATGCACTTGAGATGTCCCAGAGAGACCACGCTGTCTGCAAGGAGACCCTGACCTGCCTGTAGTAGGTGATGGAGGCCAGGCAGGGTATTTTGGGGCATCTCTATAGCAGCAGACGCTAGGGGAGGGCAGCACTGCCTGAACCTCTCCAGAGGTAAGGAGTGCAAGCCTTGTTGCCAATGCTTATCCTCAGACACTGCAACAAGGCAGCCAGAATGGAGCAGAGGTTTTCCTCTCCAGCAGAAAAGGGGGAAGCAAGACCCAGCAGAAAGAGGACATGAAGCTTGTCCCCCTGTGAAATGACCCAACTCTAGGGTGTACATTGCCCAGCTTTTGGGGTTTTGCAGACTGGGAGATAAAAGCTTAGAGGGCTGGTACCCTGAAGGAGGATGGTACCAAGGATGGAAAACATGGTGGCTCTTGCCTGCCTTTCTCTGCTGGGTTCCTGAGCAAAAATGAAGCCTGAAGTGCCTGGCTCTGAGGATGACCAGGTACTGGTGTTTTCTACAGTGCAGTCACAGGGAGCAATGGGAGACAGATCACAGTCTGGAGAAGACTTCCTTGCTGCCTGGCCTCTCACACCAGATCCCTGTGAGATGGAGAAGGGTTAGGCACTGGGACTGGTTGAGACCCTCCACTGATGGTACTGTCTGGCCCAACCGCTTTGTATTGCTCCACAAAAGCCCTGCTGAAGGCCACGGATGAGACACCTTGCAGGGACTGAGAAAGGAGGGCAGGCTTTGAGGATGTGAAGTTCTGGCCAGGTAATTAGTGCTCTGCACCCTCTCACAGAGGGTCTGAATTCAGCATCCATCCCTGCCACAGGTGCCCAGATGACCACATGTGACTCACCAGGCAAGCGCACAGCTTGCACACTGTCCCACTCAGCAAGGTCTTTGATGTTGTCCCATGAGGGCAATCACCCCAGGGTTAGCAGAACAAACAACATCAACCCTAAACATGTGCTACAAACACCACTCCCTGCCTCAGCCTCTGAGCCTCAGGTCCTCAGAGCCTCTCCTGGAAGTCACCTAAAAGGTAAAACCTCTTTCTTCGTATCTAGCATCTCATCCACAAGTGTCAGTGCTGGGCACAGCTGAATTAGCCCTCTTGCATCCAGTCTGTGGTCAAGATGCCTTGATATTTCCAGTGCACCACTTAGCTTAAGCTAAAATACAAAACCTGGAGAAAAAAACAAAACAAAACAAAACACCAAAAACCAACACATGCAAAGCATGACATACAACCTCATCTGCTTTCTAAAAGGCTTTTGTGCGATGAGCCTCAAAGGGAGGAATTAGGGACTAGATAAGGCTGCCTCACTGGCATTCAGAAAGCAGAGCAGTTTCATTACTGCTCACTGCTTCAGTGGCTTCTTGACCCTCTTTGGGATATATTTATTGCTGCTGGTTGTAACTTGGACACGCATTGTGTAGTCTGCAGGATAAAAATAGCTGCAGTGCCTATTTCTGTCGGAGTAGAGTGCACCAAACCTTTGTTTACCATTTGCCTTTGGTTTAAATATAGCAGGAGGCTGAGCACTCGAGAGCAGAGGGAAGCTGTGTGACGTTAAATCCACCCAGCTAATTTTAGATCGTGCTCTGCACAATGCTGCCAGCAGAGAGGTAGCTGTAGATGTGTGGGTCCACGAAGGTATCTCTCTGGAGGAAGAAGAGGATGATCCAGTGTGTGCTGTCACTAAACCTGTTGCCTTTGGCAGCCTCTGCCTGGACAAAGTCAGTGTCCCAAAGCTGCTATTTGGCTTTAGGGATGGCATTCAAAACCCAGCATCGTCCTCATCCCTTAGATGGGGTGGTGGGAGTGTGTGCTGCACGGTGCAGGGGTCCTTGTTTTGTCAGATGGGGTGGTTATAGCATGAGCTTTCAGATAGCAGTGGGAAGGGAGTTCTCCTCTCTTTTTTTAATCCCCAGCTCCTGGAGTCCTGAGATATTGGAGGAGTATCAGCTTGCTTGCTTTGTTTAATATATACTTTAAGAAAATGCACAGCCTTGCTGTCTGTGGGAAAAGCTCGGAAATATGACTCTGAAGGTTTAGAAATCAGGTGCAAATGAAGGAATCAAATACAAAGCTCAGTACGTTTTTATGCTATGTTCCCAATAAACCAAACCCCACGTGATCATGACCCCCTGGCCTCTCCCTCAAAGGCTGGCTCACAGCAGGCACGGCATCATAAGAAATAACTTTGCCCAGCAGTGGCAAGGAGCTACTGGGACTTGGAAGAAATGGTTTCTGACGGGTGGACCTGCAACACATAACACATCCCTGCCTCAGTTTCCCAGCCTGCAGAATGGATGGATGGTTTCCTTCCCCAAAGGCGAAGCTTCACCGACAATTCAAATGTGTTGTAAATACCCTGACATGAGGGAAGTGTTTCCAGCTCTGGACTTCATGTCCTGATCTCTACCATTTCTTGCTACGCGGTCTTTGGAGGTGCTAAGGTTGTCATAGTATCTTGGTGAGGGGCTGTAGAAATATAAACAGAGAGGAATGCACTGAGAATCATCAGTAACTGAGAAAGCACTGAGAATCATCAGCAGCTAAATCAGTTTTATTAGGAAGGTGATTTATATCATGCCATTTCTAATGCCACTCACGTGCATGTGCTATATAAACCCGCCAGGGCTCCCACCCAAGCCCCAGCATGCCAGAACACCCCAGCTGGTGCTGAGAGTAAGGTTGGTCTGACTATGCCTGTTCCGTCAGACGGTACCGGCAAGCTCTGCAGCACCAGTCATCTTGTTCTCATCTGCTCAGGTCAATGACAACCACTTGCTAAAGACAGGTGACTATTTTCAGTGTTTCAGAGATATAAGAGATATTGAAATTAAAGCTGGGTGCTCAGCTAAGGTAAAGTCAGCATAGGCTGGCTTGCTTCAATGGGGAGAGACTCCTTTACACCACTGCAAGATCCAGCCCATTTCCTGTAAAGTTTTCTATTTTAGGGGAGCTTTGATGCACTGGCCATATTTATTTATTTATTTTAGTAGCATGGCCATATTTACTTGAATCCAGGATAATCTCATGTCAGAAATAATCTGCGTGTTCTCAGAGTTGTTTCAGGGAAACAAACTTTTAAAGCTGTTTCAATTATTCTTTTGAATTTTATGTGATGTTGGTGTCACATCCAGTTCCTGTGCAAAACTCTTCCAGCTTAAAAAATCCCTGCTTAGGAAACCCATCTCAAGTTGTTGCTCACCCATGCTATGGCAATCTTGGGTGAGACCACGGAGGCCTTTAACAGCACTTTTATTTTCTTTTTTCACCCCAGCATATTCCAGTTCGTGTATGTGTGTGGTTTTTGTGTTTTGCTTTTTGCTTTTTGCTTTTTTTTCTGGTCTCCACCCACCCAGCTGGAGCTCAACAATCAGAGGTGCAAATATCTTGAAACTGCAATATCTGAATTTGGTTTGAATCCTTTTATTTTTCCAGTTAAGCAATGTTTTTGCGTACCGAAATACAAAACATCTCAGTAACAGCAACATGTCCATTTGGGAGAAGTCAATCCCTGTTTTACAGCACAAACAGTGCTCCCTGAGCACCAGCTGCATCGCTTTTTGCTACCCTCAGTACACCATGACTCCATGGGAAGCAGGAGGCAATTCAAGTAACTTCATCTTAGCAAGCAAATCAAAGATGTCCCTTGGATTTCCAAACCTGGCAGGATGGTGGAAAAAACATGCCTGGCTTTTGGCTAAATACAGCTTTTGCAGGGCAGCCTTAGGCAGTTGGCCATAATTCATCCCCGAGTGTTATCCATCACATCCGCTGGCTGTTATTAATGAGGATGTGTGTGTGCAGCGGCGGCACGGACAAGCTGGAAGGGGCTCCTCTCTCCTCCGTACAGGGCTGTGGAGAAGCCGTCTGTCTTGCAGCTGCCATCTCCTCCGTGCCGCTCCGCTGCCAGGACCCCCCGTCCTGCTGCCTCCCTCCTGCTCCTCGCGGCACATCTGCTCCACTGCTTGCGCTGGCACTTCTGATGTGCTCCCATGGTGGATTTTAAAGAGTCCTCACACTTTGAACTGCTTGTTGAAGGACTGGGAGGTTTTGAAGGGATGGAGGGGCCATTCTAGTGGGTCGGGGAGCACCTAAGGCAGCGACTGATACAGTCAAGATGCATAGAAAATGGACATGTGGAGTTTAGGACAGGTTGGAGGAGTCCTGCCTGGTGAGGCTGAAGAGAACATGCTAGGAGCAGAATAAATCCTGCAGCAGCGTACGTCAGTGACATTGCACACACTCTTGCAAACCACTGAACACAAGGCAAAGCTGAGGGAAATGTCTCTTCAAGGGCAGATCTGTACCTCACAGTGCAGCTTGTATCTCGGAAGCAGCACCTCCTCTGCTCTCGCTGTAGTGATGGCAGAGGGGATTTGATTGGGAATAGCAGCTGCTGGTGAAACATGATGTTTTTAGTATTGCTGGAGTTGGTGGGGCAAGAGTTTCTGTACCTTTTGAGTGTTTAGAGTGGAAACCTTCTGCCTTTCTTCCTTAGTGCCAGAAGCGGGCACCCTAAAGGGTACTTTGGGGTGCCGATGGTGGTTAGTGGGGTCTCACCTACACTGCTTCCATGCAGAAAAGAAGGTGGTCTCAGCATCACTAAATGCCCTGGAGAGCAAGGAGTGGTGCTGGGCTGCCACTGTCCATGCTGCATCTGCTGAGATAATTTCCCAGACAAAGCTGGTAGGTCAGATTGCCGAAGAGCAGGGAAGGGACCTGGAATGTCTCCTCTGCTCCTTGCAGGGAGGAAGCCCAGTGACACTGGGCTGAGTGAGGAATAAAAGGAGCTTTTCCTTCCCAAGACAAATTTAAGGTAATAAAAATAAAGACTAGAGAGAAATATTACAGGCAGAACCCAGAGTAAATTACTTCAGAAAGGGTCTAATGAGACTGGCGCTCTCTTCCTATCCACTTCAGTAAGATAAGAAGATTTTAGCTTGTGATGGGCCAAGGGTCAACTCAGGAGTTAATTCAGATTTTGAAATAGAAGCCAGGAGCCCTGCAAATTCAAATCCTTCCACACTAGTCCCACATTGTAGCAGAGCAATTTACTAGTGGATGGATCTTCAGCAAACCCTACTTGTAAAGAAACTGTTTGGTTCATGGACAAAACATCAATGCAGAAAGGGAGTTGGAAAGCTTCTCTGTCCCCCATGTAGACACCATAAAATTAAACTTCTTCGATTGCATGCCTGAATGGAAACTGACAGTAACTAAAGGGATATGCTAGATGGGCCATCCGTATCCCTCCTAACCCTATTTATTGTCATTCTGAAAAATGCACTGAACAAAGATTCTTCTGTGGTGAAAAACATAGCTCCATTGTCCTCACCCCCTGAGTCTTCCCCACCACTGTGTCAGTGCTGTGAACACCAGATACATGATCTGTCCTGGGGGACATGAGGACAGATACACACATGCCGGCTTCCAGCTAAGGCAGCCTGGCATTTGAGTTGGCCATCCAGTATGTGTTTTTGTATTTCTGCCCTTCCAGTGAGGCTAAACTGGGCAGGTGTGACTCCACCAGTTGGGTAAACCTCCACAACCAGTCTCTTGCTGGGAGCAGTGCCAGGTCCAGGCATGGTGAAGCCACGTGTCATGCTGGTGCCAAGCTGATGTAGATCTGCTGTTCCCAGCATGCACAGCAAGTCTGGGAACATCCACAGGGTGCAGTGCTGAGCTGTGCAACTATCTCCTTGCTGTGACCACAGTGATGCCCTTGGAGGGGCATCCTAAGGGCTCTGTGATGCTCACGGGGTGTTTCAGGCATGAATGTGGTGGGATTCATCCTGCTCAGATCGAGCTGCCCACCACACTGGTGTCAAGGTTTTCTCACTCACATGTCAACAGATTTGTATGCTACAAGGTCTTTCTGCATTGCAAACACAAGTACCTGCAGGGAATGAGTTTTCCTATGGCTTTCCAAGCGATTGTCTTGAGTATTGCCAAGCAATTGTCTTGAGTATTGCCAAGAGGTGAAAGAGTCCCAAATGCAAAAAAAACTTGCTTTTTTTTTTTTTTTCCTATTAAACAGTTAGAGCTCCTGCCAGATTACCCTATGACATATGAACTTGCAGAAAAATGCATTTGTGAAGCAACCATACACAAGACATGGCTGTGAGTGATGCTGAGAGCTAGCATGCATCTGACCACGGCAGCCCAGGTATAGGGCAAGCCAGAGGGAAAAGATGGTTGTAATCTGTAGGAGCTGTTGAAATGAATTTGGGGAGCCAACGGATGAGTGCCAATTTCCATTCAAAGGAAATAATAGAAGTTTAAGCTGAACTAGCGAGCACGCTCATACTTTGGCAGAACAACGATATCTGTAAATGCCCAGCATCTGTAAATTTACTGCTTTTGATGTCAAAGGGTTTTCATGTGTTTTGCAAAGTAAAATATTGACTAAATTATGACCTATTGGAACCTTCTCTGATGACTGCTGGAGCGCTGGCAGGCGATAAAAAGGGTTGCTGAGCTTTTTTTTTTTCAAGTTGGATTCCAGCAGATATAAAAGAAGTGATTGAATTAATTGGCTATAGAATGAGGTTCAGAGGTTGTTTAGAGTGAGTTGTGAGATAGTTTGCTGTGTTAGGGTTTTTTTTTAGCAGCCAATGCAGATAAACCTGTAATTTTCCACAAGTGGTTAAGTTTCCCACATCGGCTTGATGGTACGCTTTGCAGAGGTTCTGGCCTTTAACCTCAAGGATTTCATACAACTTAACTCACTCAGCCAGCACTTTCTTGGTTTTCCAGCACTGACTCTGTCCTTTACAGCTATTCAGTGTCACGTCTGAAAGGCTCTTAGAATAAAGACCTTCCCAAACCTCAATAAATACGGCTTCTTCTGGGCTGAAGCACATGAGAGAGAAAATTGTCCACAATACATGGACTTGTCCCTGCTGCAAAGTGTGAGTGCATGGGTGTCCCCAATCCAAGTGGCAGCACGTTAGTAGGGTGCAAATGGTTACATGGTGGAAAGGCACTGGGGATTACTGAATTATCCTGGCTGGCTCAGGAACAAGAGCCCTGCAGGGCTAACTGTCCTCCCTGTTGGATGATGAAGTTTTCTTTGATGGACAGACTTGACCCTTGGGTTGGGTGAGCTGGTGTTGCCTGCTCTGATTCAGATGTCTCCAGTAGTGCTGGGTGGGAGTTTTCTGAAGAGCCTTTTTTAATAGGAAATGACCATTGTCAAAACCAAAACTTTGGCTCCCAAGTCCAGCTGACTTCGAGAACAGGGCAAGAATTACAGCTGGAGGAAAAGACTCATCGCTTTCCCTTCTTGGGATGCAATAACTGGGTCATTGCTGAAAGCAGTCTCCTCTCCAGCTGTTGATGCCAGGGTCAAACCTCCTTTCTGTCTCGCAAAGAGCAGTGACTTGAATGTCAGTCTTCACTCACCTCAGGAGAGTTTCCTTAGCATGCAACCATCTGGGAGATTTTGGGTTTTAACAAAAAAATTTAAACCCCTGTTTTTTCCTTCTAATGCTGGATGGGAAAATCTTTCACATCACTAAACCTTTCTCAGAAGAGGAAAAAACATCTCAAACATCTGGGACAGGAATTTTTTTTGTTATTATTATTTCAAGCTAAGATAATGCATGGCATTACATTTAATGCTGATTGACCAGAGAAGAAAATCAGTTGCTCAGAGTGCAATGCAAAAAAATTCTAACAATGCCTGAGAAATCCCGTAATAACAGACCTACTTGAGAATTTGAGTGGCATGAAATGTGAAGTGTACTGTTACTTTAATTGTTTTTTTATGCAGACATACTCAATTCCTATTAGTGGCAGAGTTGTGTTTGCATTTGGCTGGAGGCAAAGAATTACTAGTGGACAGTTTAATCAGGATGAAAGAAGGAAAATAAAATTAATGTAGCATGCGCTAGGCTCAGACATTTGTGTTGGAAGAATTTTCACATCTTTGTTGTGTGAAGCTTGGTCCTGTTTATTTTAAAAACCTGAAAATGAGGGTTAAATGATTTCAGACTGGAGTTACAGTTGCCAGTCATTCAGTTCAAGGGTTGAGGTTAGTAAATGAATAATTCTAGTTTGCCTAAAAGTCTTTGTTGGTAGTCAGTGGTTAAAAATCAAGAGCTGAAGATGTTGCTGCTTTACTCCTGTGTAAATCCACCCATCCGTTATTTATATAATTACTGCTTTGAAGCCAAATGCAGATGGGGATCCTGCTGGTCTGGATAGCCCATAAATATCTTTAGGTATTTAGTAAATGCCCTGAAACATTTCATACCTGCATTGGACAGAGCAGAATGTGGAATCAACTTGCCCAAGTCCTGCCAGTGGGTGGCCACTGCCTGATCTAGGAGGGGAGCCCCAAAATGCGTCTGACTGGACCAGATGTTTGCAGCTGTATGGTTGCATCTGGAGTCACCAAGATGAGCCATACTCTCTGGGGAAGATGATTCCTCCTGTCCTCCAGCAGACACCTGAGATGGATGTGTCAATGAGCTGCCCCGTAGTGGTGTCTACTTCTCTGTGAAGAGAGATTACAAGGACTATGAAGACAGGGGGGGTTGAAGGCTGAAACCTACCTTCCAGGTGTATGAAGCAGATGGAGATGAATCCCACTGTGTCTCCTGACACCCTGGGAAATGGCTGCATTGTTAGACCAGCTCTGCCTGTGCTACCCATTCACTGAGACCTCCAGTCAATACCAACTGCAGTGACACTGACAACACTGTCAGTGCAGTATTTTCTGCAAACACTAAATTGCCTGAAAAAATCATAGCTGGAATAAAGGAAAAACTGTAGAAACTTATTCTGGTAGAATTTGTGTTTATATTTCTATTGGTTCTGGCTTCCCAACAAGAATCCTGCCCTGACGTGATCAATCTGAGAGGAGGAATTTTCTTTGCTTGGCCTCCATTTATTTTACCATTTAATGCTGAGTCTGTTTAGTCAGGAAGGACTTGCTTCCAGACTGTGCAGTCAATGAACGATTCATCTTGTCCAAGAGCAAATTAAGCAGAGTGAATAATTAAATGGAAGCACTTGACCAATATTTCTCAGAGCTCTCTTAAACAATTCCCCACAGTCTCCTTGCATCCTCCCCCACCCTCACCCCCAGACGGCTTCAACCCATCTATTCAGCAGCACTATGTCCGGCATCAAGCCCAGCCTGTGCCAGCGCTGGTCAAAGGTTATTGCCATCTGGGTGGTCAATGTGAAAGTGTTGGTGGTCTAGCTCCTGTTCCTATGGGAAAATCTTCTAGACCACAAACCTCTCACTCCATTCAGCCAGTATTAATAAGACCTCCTTGCTGGGAATGGTATTGGGATTGATTGGGCAAAGTGAATAAGCTTGCCAGAGGAGATGGCTCTTCTGGGAGAGAGGTGAGCAAGCCGGTTGGAAGCCTTTCATGCTGCTTCCTCATGGCATTGCTGCCCTTCGGCGAGACGCAGGGCTCCCCCCTTCAGCACTGTCGGTCTGGCAGGCTTCCCTGCTTGAGCAGGGATGGTTAAAGAAAAATGTTAATTGCGGACTTTAAGCCAACAGATTGCATTGAGAAGCTTCAGACAAAGATGATCATGCCTTTTTGGGTGCATGTGGGGATGAAAGAGATGTGTTGTGCAGACTGGGAGGCGCGGAGTTTGTTGGTGTTATATGGTAAGGACAGTCTGAGCATGAATGGAAATCTGAGCCATCCCAGTGAAATTTCTTTATGGGCTTCACAGGCTAAACAAGCAGCAGAGGTTTCTGCAAGCATGAAGAGCCACCTCCCTCCTCACCATTTCCTTCAAAACCCCAGCCTTGGCAGGGCAGAGCCATGAGGAGGCAGAACACGACGAGTTAATTAGAAGTCCTCAGTGAAAGGACTCTCCACTCCAGTTATCCTGGAGGCAGCAAAAGTCAAAGACCCAACTGGAGTCTGAGACGAAAAGACCTGAGACCACCTGGCTCCTGAGACCACCTCCATGGAGGTGTAGGGTAAAACATGATGAGATGGTTGCTGGGTGATCTTGAAGGTGTCTTGAGGTGGTGAAGGGGACCCTGACAGTGATTGTTGATTTAGTTTAAGGAAGATTTTGGAAAGTGATGACAGCAGGTAAAAGATGAAGGAAAGGGGGACTTCTTCGCTAGTAACCCAATACATGACGTGCTTCTGTGCTAAACTGTTGTTAGAATTGATTGGCGATTTTTCAGACAAATGTATTTTCAGCAGAAAATGCTGATGTGTCAAAAAAAAGCCAAACCCACTTTTCATGGGATTTAGAATTATAGAATCATAGAATCATTTAGGTTGGAGAAGACCTTTAAGATCATTGAGTCCAACAATAAATTTAGCCAGTCTTGGAAATTATTTTAGGGAAAGGCAGGAGGATCCTCAGGTCTGTATAGCTCTGGCCAGGTTATCATTTTGCAAAAGTTCAGTGCCAAGGGATGTGGAAATCCCAGGATCAAGTCACAGTTTCAAATGGACATTAGAATACAAAAGGGAGCACCTCTGGCAGAGAGTTTAAGAGGCAGAACCACTTCAGGACAGCCAAAATCCCCCCGGTTCATTCATCATTTGCCCTGGACACACTGGTAATGCAGACTTGAGGCCCAGCCTCCCATACTGGGGCAGAAGCATCCTGCCACCATGCTGGGTCTTGGCCAAGGTGATAATTTCACTTCCATCTTAAAAATAGCAGCTCTGAGCTTTGTCCCACTGAGGAATGGAGAACCTTTGGAAATCACAAAAAGTGTTAATGGGACTCAGAAACCTCTTCCTGCCAAGTTCTGACTTCCACCATATTATAAGAAGCACATCTGGGAAGAGAAGGAGGAGGAAAAATCTTGATTTTCCCATAATGCTGCTGCTGTCAGACAGGCAATTTTTCACCACCATGGATGCCACTATGACACAATTCCTAAGCTGAAAGAGTCCCAACAGAGTGAACAATATCCTATTTGGGAAGATAAGGAACTGCAGGACATTACCCGGAGAGATATAAATTGTAGTAATCTATTTGTTCTCTTGCCCATGGGGTCCTTGTAGTAAACAGGGAGTGCTGGGAAGCGGGTAAATTCTGACACGTCATTTCTCATTGTTCCCAAGGGATGGTGAGCAATTCTAGTGCTGGCAAGCCAGACAGGCAGTAAATGTTTCCTAGAATACAAACAGTGGGAGCCACTACATAAGGGCTGCAAAATCTCTGTCAAAATGTAATCAGCTGAAAAAAAAAAAGCAAAAGCAGAGACCAAGCAACAGCTGTGTGACCACAGAAGTAACACCCTAAATAAGGGTGAGGGAAGAATATAATGAGCACCTGTGGGAAAGGGAAACTTGCCCTTTAAAGGAGTCGAGGAACTTCTGTAATAGGAGCATACAATGTGGCATGCAGGGACAGACAGGAGACCTTTCCAGAGCTCTATCATGCAGCTTCGTGTCTGATGCAAATCAGAGCTGTAACTCTGCTAGCGACTCGGTCTGTTGAGTCTGATGGTGCTCTGGGCCACGTCTTTGTGCTTTTTTT